>JNBS01004861.1:0-16914 GCA_002081575.1 Thraustotheca clavata
ATTGCTATTCGTTGCAATGATGAGTGTGATACTGTGTAAGTAAATTGTAAAACATAGCACATCTTGTATTTGTTGTTTTGTAGTAAATTAAAAGGTTGAAATGATGGTATCGCGTTTACTTAAGTTTGATAACATCAATAGATGAGGTTTCAACACGAACGATGCGTAATTTTGCTGCTACTACAAACTGAAAGAAGTGTACTTGGTTATTCATGCTCGTTGTTAACAATGTGTAGCTATACAAACCTAATATTTCATCCAGTGTATGCTTGTGTCGACATATCCATTTTACAATAATGCTTGAAATGAGAACGCATCTACTGTCCTCAACTAAATACTCATTCAACCCATAATACAATCTGTGTAGCCTTCTTAGTCATTCGTGTCACTATGTAGTGTAGTAAAACCATCAGGTATACTTTAACACTATCATACTTCAAGCCAATATCTTAATATTCACAATTATATTTGCTGAGTTTATTGTTGGGTTGTCCCTCAAGAAGCTCAAAATGAGTACTATACAAAGACAGCAACACCGTCACGAAATCATCCAAGCATGCCAACTTCGATGAATAATATCCCCATGTTGTTATGTCGGCGATCATCAATTTTCCAAGGATGAATTATACAAAACTCAAATTGTATCTGCATATGAGAATTTACAAATATTTTTTTGATTACTTCATCTTTAGCAACTGCATAAGCTTATTATAAGTTCACGTTTTGCTATCTGAATTATATCCAAGTTACGATTCGTTCCTGTATAGCTACGATGCAACAGATACAAACATTTACAATACTCATCAACTCAATCTTGCGCTATAGAGTGGGTTATGAATGTGCCATGTAGAATTGATGGTGATTTTGGTGGATTCAATTGGCTTCACAATTTGAGTAATAGCTCTGTTGTTGACAATTGATCTAGTTCAACTGACGTATGTCTATAGTCTTTTGGAAAAGTTATCTACCAGTTAGAGTGGCTATCGTATAGTTATCGTAGGCATAAGCAGTATATGGTTAACCGAAGCGTAATTTAGTCGTTTGATTGCTACATAACAAAAGTTTCTTGCCTTAAGTAGTGGATAGGTGAGAGGTCTTTAGATCAAGCTATTATTGGCGACTGTTGTATAATTAAAGACCCAAAAGCAATACAACATGGCATTCTTTTGGAAAAGTATATCGTGTAGCTCAAAACCATTTAAAATCAAAAAAGCTCTAAAATTTCTACTAACACTAGTCAAACACTGCCAGATAATAATTAAATGTTTGTTCAACTATCTTGAAGTTTTAAAATAGCACATTTAAGTTTGTAGGACATCTTTAGTTGATGTAAAGATATCTACTACGTTACCTCCTCCATTTATTTCATTTCAAAAAATCTCTCCGAAAGATTTGTCATCACTAATTGTGTATGAAATGATAACTGTCGTCAATTTTATGTGACTCTTATTGGAATTGCGAGCTTTATAAAGGTGGACATTTGTCAATTCGATTACAGTTAATAGTATCGCAGCAAAATCTTTAAGTTGTCCATGTTCTTCTGCAGAAAAAACTAATTTCTTCAAGAACTTGACATTGCTGGACAAAATCGATGAGTTTCTGTTTTGATATATTCTTCATCGTTAATACTGATACCAATAGCCATCACCATACCCATTTACAGCTTTTAAAAACTAGAAGGCTACAAATTCATAGAAAAAAACCCATTTGTCTAAATCAATGCTAACGTTTGCATTCCTAATGCAAATTTAATCAACACATTCGTCGAGTCATGCTAACTAATATCTAGAAATCACCGATCAGTCCGCTAAGATGAGAATTCAATACAATACCAAATATTCTAAGCCATGTTAACTGGTGTGAATGATCGAAACATCCAAGAAATGCCCAATTAAGCACAATCCATTCAATTGAAAGTTGTGTTCAATTCATCGATGAGCTAGTATAAATTATTCAATATCTTATAGGTCTCTACTAATACAAAATAAATTCAATTGGTATCAGTGGAATATTACCAATGGTGTCATTACCCTACGTACTAATCTATTTAAATATTTCGATATTTTTGTTCAAATTGTGACTATTTATTGTCTATACAATATTAAATAAAACTTTAATTTAATATTCCTATTATTCATTTAAATTTTTGCACGTGTCTAAAAAGCACCCTTCATATTAAAATTACTTCATCAAAATTCAATTTGATTGGTTCAAAAAGATAGAAAATTTGTTGATTAAAATTATCTATTTCTTTGTATACTTGAATAAAATTTAAAAAACAACGAAAACAATGTCAATGTTCTTGCCGACAGAACCTCTTTTAAAGTACGATGAAATGCGTACTTATGGAATGTATGGGCTTATTAAGTTTGGTGGTGGTTAATCCAACTAGTTAATTGTCCATGGCAAGTAAAAGGAAGGCGGAGAGTACGTTGCGACGATTCGAAACCTTTGTGGAAGTGGCTACGATTTACCATGACATATACTGTACGAATACATCGTTTACAAACTTGCCCAAGACCTTTTTAGTACCAAATGAAGAGCCATGGCCAGAACATTTACGTTGTTTACGTTTAAATACATGTCAAGTGAGATCACATTATAAGACAAACACGTTGCACCCAGATACTTTGAATGCATTACATGCAATTAATTTTGTATTTGATTTGGGTCAACTTAAATGGGAATTAAAATTACTTGCATTGAAAACATATAAAAAATTATATCGAGATTTATGTGTCCCTCAAGATTTTCAAATTCCAACTTATGATCCAGAATGGCCCCGAGATTTATGGGGTATGCGTCTTGGATTGGTTGTTCGTACTATTCGACAACGTATTCGTCCAAATTCCCAACGTTATGATGAATTATCGGAACTTGGATTTGTTTGGAATGCATTTGATATGACATGGGAATTAAAACTTTTGGCAATGAGCATATACAAACAAAAATATGGCAATTTATTAGTTACTTATGCTTTTAAAGTGCCCAAGAATGATCCAACATGGCCAGAAGAAACATGGGGGTTAACTCTTGGACATGCTGTACATAATATACGTCAAGGTTATGATTCAATTTCAAATGAAAGAAAAATTCAATTAAATTCCCTTGGATTTGTATGGGACTGCTTGGATTTAAGTTGGGAAATACGTTTAACAGCTTTACAAGCATACCGTACAAATTATGGACATTTAAGAGTACCTTTTGGATTTGTTGTACCAAATCATGATCCACAATGGCCACAAAAGGTTTGGAAAATGAAACTTGGACATGTTGTACATAATATGCGTCAAAAACTTGAAGAAATGCCAGAAGAACGTCGTCATGCTCTTGATAACATCGGCTTTGTTTGGAATGTTTCAGCTCAAAGTTGGGATATGCAATTATTAGCACTTCGTATATATGTGAGCACTTATGGTCATTGTGATATTCTACGGGATTTTCGTATTCCGATTCAGGATGATCGTTGGCCTTCTTCACTTTGGAATATGCAGCTTGGGGAATTTGTAGAAAATCTTCATTCTGAACAAAACACGTTGACAACCCAACAACAAGCTCAATTAACAGATATTGGATTCGTTTGGCGTGAATCTTTGCCATACCACCGGATTCATATTTGTGAAGGATTTTCGGTACCTCGAACTACACGTTCAGTCACTGAAAGTTGATTGCTTATAGTTAATATGAATTGAATTTGTAGTACATGTTTTTTACCTACATACATGGTGATCGAATAATAAGACAAGTCATTCCACGACATTTTTTAGTCAGCAAAGTGGGTTCTTCAAGGTAAGCGATGATGACGATTAGCGACAAAGTCCCACTTCGATGACGCTATCGTCCACGTCTTTTTTCGCTGCTAAGCGTCATTGTCTTTTTAAGATTAGTTTCGTGATACTAATTATATAATGGATAACAATAAATGGGTGTTTGTCGAACGCAAAATGTATCAGATATACGTTCATTTACCATTGCAATAGAGTAACACCATCCTCAGAGTTCAATTGTAATGTCACGTTATTTATCTTTCATGTTACGATCTTAAGATTTGTTTGTGCCCAAGATATTACCATCAACTTTGAGATATTTTTTCAGTCTCCATGATAGTGTACACAATCCTGATGATGTGTGTTTAAAATTCAAACGAAGTTGGACAATACACAAATGACCAGCCGTTGTTTCTATATTGGACGCAATAGCCAAACATATTTCTTCTTAGATTCACCAAGTTTTCAGATTGAGACGTCTTTATACTATTACATTGCTATTTCCCATGATATTTAAGTGCTTTAAGCTGTTAAATATGTCGAACTTTATATTTAAACCAAGTTTTTGAAGTTTACTAAACCTTGGCAAAGATTGATCAGCTACAGACACGGCCTAAAGTCTTTTAATTGCAATCGTAATTTAACCACCGCAGATTTTCTTCATGGCGTATTCAAAAGAGGTTTGTGGGCGTACAATTTACAAATGCGATAGGATAGCACCAACTTGCTCCTCCAATACTAGTATGTGGTATGACAACAGATACTTGCATTGTTATGCTGCTAAAGGCTTCGTCTACTTCAAATTCGTCATTTATCATCTGATAATATTAGTCAACGTGAGATGATGTACGCAGCGCATGAACCAAAATATTGGACAGATATTAAATTTGATCAACGAAAATCCTACCTGATTGTCATTTCAAATGGATCTTGCGTTCAATTTCTCGCTCAGTAAGCCCGACCAAGCTACGATAGAAATTAACACCGTTGTTTAACATCGTAGACTTCCATGAGATTTTGTTAATAATGAGTTAGAGCTCAAGTTCACGGCGATTCAACGACTTACCAGGTGACATAGCTTTAAGTGTCTTTAGAGTAATTCGGAAATTACTCTGTCTTCTCTAGTGTAAAATGCCGTAAATTGTGTTTCAGCAATTATGTGAAGTCTTATTTGGCATGAAGATCTCGTAAATTTTACTATTTCTTGTAGATGAGGAAATTGGTCATCACATAAATATATGCTTTCCAATTCTTAAACAACAACCTTTCATAAATATATGTGCTTGAAGTTTTTAAGGCAATACAAAGCTCTGTTTCAATAAATAATCATTTTAGCTTGTAAGTGTAGAAATGTTGGCTTTTTAAACAATACTGTCGTGCCCAAAGCCATCGCAGGATTGAAGTTTTCCATTTTCTTTGTCTTTATCCAAATACTTAATTTAATGGCTGCCAGTCTTAAACAACTTGGTACAATACATGTATATCATCAATCCAATACAGAATTTTTAGGCTTTAGTACAATTTGATGTGCACATTAATTTGTTTCTGCTGTAACATTTTTCAGGTCAACTTTGCACATGCAATACATTTTGGCAAACTGCACAATTGTATGCCTGTAGATCAACAAAATCGTTTCAAGAAATTGTATCTTGAGTTTGGACATTATTTAAAATATTAAACGATGATTAAGTGTATCCTAAATGTTAATTTGTCGTATTTGGGTTACACAAGTAGTTTGAATCATAATAGATTTGTACCCCATTTTAACCCTCAATATTGACCAATATTTTTAGAGAGTATTTAATCTTGTTAATGTCATAAAGACATCCAATTACAAATCCACAATCAAGAGCTACTTCATGAGGCAATTATAGCTTTCGTAGCACAACAAATAGTTAAGATTGAAATCAGATAAAAGCTACTAAAGCAATTTGATTGAATTGATTCATAGTTTGTAAAGTTTGTTGGTCCGTAAATTCGTATGGCAAATGTTTGTTGTCATATACAAAATTTCATCGAGTATGTTGTTTTGCATAATTAAATGTCGACACATGTAAAGCTTCAGACTATTTGGATTTAAATGAATCAGTGAAGTAAAATTGCACTATATTTTTCATCGCAGAATTCAATAGTCATCATTACCATAACAAAAGAGCCATAACAACGATAAAAATTAGATAATTTGGCGATGTTCTGGAGCATTTATCATAATTTAACACACATGATAAAGCTATTTGAGCAAAATACCTTAGTTTAATATTCCGTTCAAACTTGAAAGTCAAAATTTTGGGGAATATTTCATTTCTACCAACCATAATGTTATCCACAGCCCAAATACATAAATTATTGTAAGACCAACATGGAATATACGTCATCGTTGTAAATCAAAATAACAGTTAATATGTCTACTAGATAGTTTCATGAAATATTATGGAGAATATACTTACTAGGGATGCATTAAAGTCGATTTTATCCATATCGAGCTTCAGCATGATTACCCATTCAGAGAAAAATAACGCTGAGTCAGCCAGTGCAGACAAGTCACTTGAAAATTAATTTAGATATGAAACCAATCGAATTAGGTCTTTGAATGAAAGACAAAAGTATAATGCTCTTCTTAAAAAACAAGTGAAATAAAGCTGTAAAATTAACACCATGTTTTTTATCTTGTTAAATTTGAATAGCAGTCTTAAGTTAACTATTAAATCGAATATATGAGGCCATTTAGAGTGGCATCTATTTACAGAACGTAAAGATAAATATAATTATGTTGAGTGGACACAATAATTTTAAGTCTGCATGAATTCAATGTTGCGTTTAACGAAGTGGGATTATCGCTGGCAATACGTTTAAATGTTTATTATCCTCTGTGAAACACAAGGATTCATGTCAAAATTTAAAAGATTATAAAAGTAGTGCATAAATCTCTGGGTTGCTTTTCCTTTGTGGGCAAAATTGATGAGGTTATTGTTGATGTAGCTTGAATAACTTCAGATGGACTAGATTAAAGTACTTGGTATTGCTGTTCATAATTCTAGGCTAAGCGAAATACAACTCATCGAACTCTTAAAGCAACTATGGAAACCTTTTCGTTGCGAAAGATAAAGTCTGTGACTTTTATTGAAATGTACTTACAATTTTGTGAAATTCGAATCACTTATATGGGAATGGCGTAATTGCCTTTTATGATGCAACAGTAAAAAGGATATAAATTGTTGGACCATTCTATGTATTACGTTGGCAAGTGGTAAATGGACATCGTATCTCACACAAACAACGGAATTGACAAGTCAAGTGCCTTTGAGCAAGTAATTCGTTATTGTATGCTCGAAAACAATTAGAGCGATGTAAAAAATATAACTAAAAAACAATTAGGCACCAGGTAAAAATTTCACAATTTTTCCAATGGAAACATGCCTACACAATAGTACTCGGTAATTTTAATTGATTGAGATCACCCTCCAGCTTGGCAATACCTAAAAATGTTAGTAGTACTTGCTATTGAGATTATCTACTTAACCTTTTTGATGGGAAATGTTTGTCCAAATTATGGCAGGTGTCCACATTTAAAAATTATTTATCACTGTACTTATCAAGCAGTTGATAGTACAATTTTCAATCAGCTTTACTCGTATTTCCTATAAAGTTGTAGACGAGTATTACATAAATTTATTTATACAAAGTTTATCATAATATGCTTCTATTAGGCGTGGCTCATATCAAATTGTGCTTCTTATTTATATAGACCGTAGAATCCAAGGTCCGACTCGAAAAGGTAAGTACTTTTTTAGCGCCGATTGCTATTTCATATTACTGTGGAATTTTATTTTGGGAATTGATTGGGAATCTCGGGTGAAAATTGGCAAATACAAATTGCACTATGCAGCAATATTGAAAATCACTCCTTGGGTTTATACTACCTGATAGTTGTTTATTGCTTTTTATGGATTGGCATTCTTAAAAATTTTCGACATCAAAGATTTTACAAAGACTGATTAGTTCCGGAAAACACTTTACATCGTGGAGTTATTAGAAAAATTTACTTAATATTTCATTCAAATAACAGAATTTGGCTTGTGAAAAAGCAAGTCAAATCTGTTTACCTATTAACATGCAAACTTTATAATGAATTGGATTTTAATATTCAATGCAAAATACCAACAAATGAAAAGTAATGCACATTTTATATTTTGACTAGTTATTTTTCGTGAATTTAAGTTTAGTAATGATTCCGTTAAAAATGATATGGGTCATCGCCAAATAGTAAAATTGAGTTGTTTTATCAAGGATTTTGCATTTGCTTATTGCTGATATTCAATTATTCAAAGAGCTTTGATAAGATACATCAAAATTAAGCAATTCATGCCTGGTATTGACTTGATAAGTAGATAAAAAGCAATCGATGGTTTATATTAATCATTTTAGCTGTTTTCAAATGGTAATATCTCTGGATTTGCTTTATGACGAACGATACATTAACTCGTGGGTATTTACAATTCTGCCCTTATCGTTCTAGCTACATAAGTGATGTCCATAGATCGAAGAATTTTGAACCCGTGCCTTAAATCGAATACGTAATGAAAGTACTGGATGCTCTTCCAAATAAGGGGGGAAATTGCCCTTTGCCCTGGAAATTTACGATGGTTCCAATATATATATATATCATAAGCATTTTAAAGCATCGTTCTTTGGAATTTACAGCTTTCATTGTTGTGAAGCTATGAAATATATTGACCACCGAGTTAGCTGAGTTTAACAAGGGCACTTTAACATTCCTTTACTTAATACTGGAGATTTATATATTCAAATGGAAAAATCTGACAACATAGATGCTAATCCATAGTAGGATGATACAGAAAGTAAGAAAAAACAATTGCAAATTTCAAGCATGACAACAAAGAACAGTGTTTGCCTAATTGTGATGGTATTAAGTTAACAAATTGACGTTAGAGGAAGACGTGATAATTCAGTACGAATGACTGACAAATACTATTTCATAAGCATATTAAAATTGGTCTACTTTGGAAGGTCGACGAAGCAATATTGACATACTTGGAATATTTTGCGGTGATGTACGACGTTTTATGTAATTTTATGTTGTTCTTTGGGCAACCTAATAATGAATAAGTCAAAACGATTGTGAAATTGCGAATGCTGCTTAGTAAATTGCACTGTTAGAGTAAGCCACTAGGTTCTACTACACAACACAGAGACACTAATGACCAAGAAGGCTATTTACTAAGTTTGATTGATTAAATGGTATTGAGTAGAAAGCCACGGATTTATTATATTGTAGACACTATTGTACAATGGAAACGTCGACACAAGCATAAATTATTGTTTAGCTAAGCACCGTAACAAAGAGCACTTTCAACCGCGTGCACTTCTTTCAAATTATAGCACCAGCAAAACTACGCATCGCTTGTGTTAAAACTTCATTTTCATTTAGCTATAGATGATATCAAAACTTAATGTGAATGTTGTCATGAATTTTAAATCACTAAAAAGCAAAAAAAATATTCAAGATGTGCTATGTTTTAAGAAGGGTTTGTACAAGTCAAATTAGTATGTTATTATTTAAATTTGAAAACTCAAAATGGCATCTCAATTACTTTGTTACTATCGCCTTCAACATATCGTATTTACGCTATGTTTCATTAATCTGTTAAAATGATCAAAATATCGAGAATAAATACTTTCAATGCATAAAATTCGACAACTGTGAATTTAAAATTGCAATATTTTGCGATGAAAATTTGCCTAATTTACAAATATTTTGCAATTCGCCTTATTTCTAGGGTAATGGTGACCGCGACGTTGGAGACAAAGAATTTATAAAGCTGCAAAAACAGAGACTGCTTAATGCACACAATCTACATGCTGGTGGTGTTACAAAATCATCTAAACGACAGATACATTAAACATGATTTTAAGAAAATCTTAAATCTGAATCCCAGTAAACAGAATAATACTGGTTTAAATATTGTAAGTTGTCATGTTTTACGTATTTCTGCATTTGTACGAGACTTTTTAAATATAATCTTGTCGTATCGTTGTTTATTACGTATAAGGGATAAGCCCAATATGAATACCGGTACTATCGAGGTACAATATTTCTATGAAATAATATGTCTGAAAAAGTTTACCAAAATTGGATACTAAGGCTTTACATGTGACAATAATGATAAATCAGCAACTTATGATTCGTCCACAGTATCTTAGTTACTTGATGCAGCTCATGATTTAGAGCCAAGAATTTGTTGTCTTATATTATTACTTGGTAATTACGCTAAGCTCCGAGCAATCCCAAATGAAGCAGTATGATGAAGTTTGTATATTTAGCTATTTGTGCATTTTCTACGATAACACATACAGTAATCCAGATCATGAACAGATTTAGCTAATGGATACGCCAAATGATGACCTCAAGAACCAATACAATGGATACTTGGGTTAAGGTCACGAAAAAAGGTAAAAAGAGCCAATCTTCTTGAACTCAACCTTGAATATGAATAAGCAAGGTAAGTTACCAATTCAGGGTATCTAGTCCATCCCATTATCCATTCTTTTCAAATTTCCATTCTTTGCAAAATTCCATGGTAATTTCTGGATATCACATAGTGTGGTAGACTTTCTACCTAGGTAGCACCTTTACAACATTGTTGAGAAGTAAAAATCACAATTATATACGACAACGTACAGAGGATAGTATGATTTAGACGTTGAATTCAACGAGGATAAGAAATAGAGATATAACGTTGCACCCAGCGTCGTGAAATGTAGACGATGAAGAAAACACTGAGATTGTATTTGATGCGTGCATAGGCGTGGCGCTATGACGTTGTGAATTCAAGCCCTTCAATTGAACGAGTAATTTGCCGATTGCGTCATTTCTTTTGTACTAGGCAGGAATAAATGGATAAATGGATGAAGAATCTGTTTATATAACTTATACCATGGTCGATAAATAGCTATCATAAGTTGAGTAAAATACTATCCATAGTTTTAGCCATGAAAATAATCATATTTATTAATTTAGTGCACGATTTCACTGTAATCAAGCCAAGTTGTTGTTTTAAGTGATCCATAGCTTCTTATCACACCGGTAACTACAGGTCCTAAGGACGTGGCACATTGCAGCCTTTCTGGATTGTCACATTCACCAAAACCACCAGTCCAGATGGAGCAATGGTCATTGTCATTATAGTTCATCTTCATCAAATGCATCATAAGTGCAAATTAAGAGCATGCCACCGAATCTTCAGGAATCAACCGCATTCTCTACCTTTTTATTAAATCATCAAAATCAACTCAAAGTTTTGTGTACTTTCATAAGATATAATCTGTACTTGAACTAAGAAATGAATGACATTATTCAGCAGCTTTAGAGTTTAAACTAGGAGGAAATTGCTGCTATGAACAAAGGTCAAATGGGTATAAATTGCTATCGTCCCTTTCGCATACAAAAGTAAAAAGATTAATCCACACATGGTACGCTTGATATCGCACTATTTTCTTCAATGCCTCGCCTAATCCTTGTTCGTACATACGTGTTTTTGAAAATGGCCGAACTGCGACAGCTGGGTTGTTTTGACCCTTGGTGGCATGTCGCGCGACGTTAAATCAAATCATTGATTCCTACATAATTGCATTTTTCAATTCCCCAAACAATGGACATTTCCCGCTTATTGTGTACAGAAAACCATGATGAAACACCATCGACACCTTCCAGTGTATCTTCCAACGAAGATGAAGCTTTAAACCATGCTTCATCGCGAACTGGACGGTGGATGTACGAAGAAGAACAATATGCATTGGCTTTGATTGAATGCTTTTTACTTGGTTGTGTACCAGATTTGGTGCGTGGAACTTCGTTGCGATGCTTTTTAGCTTTTAAACTACAATGCTCACCAATGCGAGTATCAAAAAAGCTAGCTCGCTCTACAAAACAACTCAAAGTGGCTAGCGTACCAATTCCAAAGAAACTTGGTCATCAACGGTATACACCAAGCTTGCATGAAACCCAACAAACTGTATTAAAAACCCAGCACATGCAACGACTCGAAGTTGAATTTCTCAATCAATTGCACATAGCCACGAATGGATTACTCGGTGGCACCCCAAACAATACATATCAAGATCAATGGACGTATGAAGAAGAAGTCTATGCATGGAAACTCATTGACAGCTTTCAACGTGGCAATCTATATCTACCACAAGACATGACTTTGGGCGCATATTTAGTCGAACAACTTGGTTGTAACCCACTACGAATTGCTAAAAAGCTTCAAAGTGGTGTACTTGCCGGTCAACTAGTTGCCCCATCAACAATCGATAGTTTAAGCTATTGTCGACATAATCGTAGTGATGTAGAGAATGAGCAATATTACTTGTAAGTTTTATTTAGTTAACAATTATATAAGCATGAAAGATATTTGCAGAGACGTGGCAATCCCAACTCCATGGAGCTTAAGACATCAAATTGACCACGTGGGACATGCAACTGATTGCACAAGCACTTAAGTCACATGTACAATTCACAACAAGTCGATACTCTTCTTTAATGGATAAACTTCAACTTGACCATGCTTCAAGTGGCACGTGATGGGCTTGACTGAAAAAGAAAGCATCGCATTTCCAGTAACCATTTGCACAAACACATCCTAGATGCAACACGAGACATCTATGACAGCAACTTGTGCATCAATTACATTTTCCCTTTTGTACAAATCGATCATGACACTGAGTACGAAATTTCATGATTAATATCACCAATGCACCAATCAAACACTTGGGATTGTGTCTGCGCAAACCTGTACACGTGCCTCATTGAAGTTGCCTTAGATTTGTAAGTGACGTGGCGCTGATCCAACTCTCAATTAAACCATCCATCTTCCTCACGTTGCGAGCGTACACGAAGAGAATCAATGTTTGAATGTTTCAATGCCAGAGGTTTGAAATCTTTCGTTTGCGTAACTCTACGAATGTTTTCACACTTTCACTATCAGCTTCCGAATCCTCTTTTTCGCCTCTTTTCCAACCTTTTACTCTTTTCTACTCCTGTTGTTCATCTCTCTTATCAACGCATTCTATTCATTCAATTCATTTAATCTGGTAATGGTCATGATAACGCAGACAATATTGTCCAAATTGACCCATCCGGATACTGAAAGAAAAGATGCCTGACGCTCTTGTGCGCGAAGTCGTTACGATTCCTGAGCACATTTCAGAGCTTATAGAGAATAATTTATTGCAAGAAGCACTTGATATAGCACAGCAAGCAGTACGTTTACAGCCAAATGATGGACAAAAGTGTTACGTGCTTGGAAGAGTGTATTATGTTATGAAAAATTATTCGAAAGCGGTGAAAAGTTTTAAAAAAGCCATAGAATTGGGATACAGTGAGTCTTGGGTGGAAGAAGACCTTGCACAGGCCCGTGTTGATGTATTTAATGAGCTTGAAGCACAAGCTCCTCTAGAAGAAACTACTCCTGAACCACCAAGGGAAGAAAATTTGCAACTACAAAATACCCCAGGGTCCCCAGTTATACAGGACGTAATCGTACAAACTAATTCGTCAAAAATATTGCCTCAGAAAATCGCAAGTCGTGGAATTGCAGCTTTTTTCGGGCATTTATCCAGGCACTCGTCTCCCTTTCAACAAGGGATTGTCTTTTTAATCCTTGGGTTAATGTCGATCCTACGTCAAAATTGGCATTTTGTTCTTATTGCTTGTATACTTATATTCTCATTACGTTCAGTGGTTTTATCTAATGTTGATAAATTCATGCGTGGGCGAGTTAGTTTACTTGCATTGGCTCGTTTGCCTTGGATATTATATGCCATACCACTGATATTACGTGTTGTTGGCCAAGTTAAGCTATTTCTTTTAATTCATCAATCCTGGCAACTTACTGTGATTATTACAATAATGTGTACGTTTGGAAAGAACTCCCGAATGCGTAAGGGATTGCTGAATGCTGGTGTGTTTGGATATTTTGTAATTTGGAAAAATGACAGAGATCAGCTCTATCGCTTTTTTGCTCCATTAGCTTTAGATCTTGCTGGTTATTTCTTGACGCAAATTCCATCGAATGATGTACGAGAAGCAGCAAAAGCTGGAGTTCAAAGTCTCTCTCAAGTCGTTGAGGAAGCATCTATAGGCATGCGAGATATTGTTGGAGTGGTAAATTGGGCTTTGGAATACTGGCAACAACCAACAACTTTCAGCTACCAAGATATTGTAGCATCAATCAAGTCTTTTCAAAGAACAACTATTTCTTGGTTTCGACCGCAAATTCGTGATTATCATGGAAATACAGATTCGGAGCGTTTAGTTGCTTATCTTGGTGCACTTTTGATTGCTATTCAACCACCCAAATGGATTGCTTGGACAAGTAAGGAATTTATCACTAGGAACTAATCTTAAATATTTTTAGTGACCTGGTTTCGAGATTGCACCAGCATCGTTGTAGTGGTGATTCTGTTAATTCGAGGAATTCGGCCGATAGCAATGCTTCCATTTGTATTTGAACGATTGATCGATGCCATTGATCTAACAAAAGCCTGGCTCGAATGTGGCAAAGAATGTGATAGTATTGATTGGATTTTACTAAAATCTCCAGCTTTACGCGTATGGACAAATATCAAGGCTGCGCATTATTGTTTAGAATGCAGTATTCATGCTTCACAAGCTTTAGCAGCTGCCAGTGCTGCAGCTACAATAGCAAACAAACTACGGTAAAAAAATTTCAACAGAATATTCCGATTTAATTTAATAGGGGGCTAATTACTGCAATTACTCATGTTCATCAAGACGGAGTGGAGCACTGGAGTTCAGTCACCGATGCTTTATTCTCTATCTATGCTTCCAGGTATCATAATCTTTCTCAATAAACTATATGAAATATTAGGGATTCAATTCATGATGTGTGTGCTTATGTGTGGCGATCAAATTAACATATCTTCCCACTTTTCAATATATTGGCACTATTTCACATTGCTTCAAAAATACCAACACAAACGAATTTTTGCATAAAGTATCAAGAACACTAATATAACTACCTGAATATACTATCCCACATTCATATATTTCTTCACGTATTTCAAATTATTACTACTAATACATTTAATAAGACTGTGGTTTAAATTATATGGAGTAGCCATTGTGATAATATCATACATGCTTAACAAAAGTTAGGTTTATAAACCTACCGGTAAATTCTAGTAGTATCTGATATCTGATATATGAATAAGAAACTCATTGAATATGATTGTACTATGTAGTATTGAAATCCTTATACAAACTATTGGCTAAATATCTTACTTATACAATACCTCTAATCAATTCCTATTCATTTCAAATTACTAAATCAGTGCTGACCATTGAGTTTTCTTAGCATTCGATGACAGTTTGTACGAAACGTAGGGTCACGACGATGTATTATATTCCCGTCTTTTCAAGTAAAAATGCTCAAGCACTCATCGTTCAAGGATTACAGTGTTGTGTTTGAGCAGGTACAAGCTTTTTAATAAATATTTTTAACAAGATAGATAGGAACGTCAAGCACTTGTTAAAGACTTGGAAACAATGCGAATGCAACTCGTTCGGAAGGAAGAACAACACAAAAAAGCATCCGCTATTAGCAGTCAGCAAATGGTTGCATTGAAAAAAGAATTAGCAGAAATGACAAGTCAACGGAGTTTAATTGAAAAAGAAAGTGAATTGTACCAGCAAAAATGCAATGATTTAACAACTTTATTGGAAACTTCATATGATCAACATGAAGAAGATCAATTAAAAATTGTCAAACTCACTGAAAATGTAATAATTTCTCATTGCATTAGTTAAATTGTTTGGAATAGATGAAGAGACTGAAGAAGAAGTTTGATGATGGTGTTGAAATGGTTAAAAAAGAGGCAAATGTTTCTGTCATGAATTCTCATGAAGAAAGAAAATCACTTAAAGCTAATACTGAACGATTACGTTGCAAATTAAACACGGAAAGAAAAGAATGGCTTGATACAAAACAACACTTGCTGGATAAATGCGAAGAATTTAAAACTCATGTAGAATGTTTGGAACGTGAACTAAGAGAGGCTCGACTAAGAGAAAAATCACAAAAAATGCATACAGAACAATTGCAAGCAGAAATTCGTCATTTAAAACATGATGTGATGTCGTATCAACAAGAAATTCAAATTCAAAAACTTTCCATCGATAAATACAAAGCAGAAATTTGTCGAGTTGTCGAAGACACACGAATTAAAGTCGAACGTGATACTTCCATCACAGAACGATTGTTTATGGCCCAAGAAGATAGTTTTATGGCTTTGAGAAGTAAAAGTCAATTTTTAAGTGAAAATATTGGACTCAAACAACAAATATTTGAGTTGCACCAAAAATATGAACAGTACCTCTATTTTATATAAAATCTTATAATTCCTAGACTCTTACTCAAGAGAAAACAAGATAGAGCTCAATCAACTATGCTAACTGAAGAACTGGGTGAATTTAAACGAGAATCTCGAAGAATGTCCGTAGTCCAACAAGATGAAGCAACTAAACAAATGAAAATGCTTGAAATTGATCACCAGAAAAAAATTCAACAACTTCAGCATACTTATGAAAATGAAAAAAATCAAGTCGAACAAGAGGCTCACCGTCGATTAACTTTGCTTGAAAGCTCCAAAAATGTGCAATTAGAAGAAGCAAAAGCTCATGAGATGGAGCTACTTGAAAGCACAAAAATAAAACTCGAGCAAGAAAAGCAATCTGTAGTACACCAGTTGCAACAATTATGTGAAGCTGGTCAAACAGAGCTTCAAATAGCTCAGAAAGAGGTTTGAATTACAAAATCACTGTTATTCTCAATGATTTCCTTAGAGAGAATCATTGGAGCTGGAATTACGTGAATTACGGCAAATTTTGGAGCAACACCGAGATAAAGAAAAGAAATTGATTCATATAAATGGAATCCGTATAACTTCGTATAATGTATGCTATACGAAGTTATTACGAGCTGTAACAATGTGTTTTGGAACAACGGCACTTGATCGTGCTTCATCAAGAACTGTCTGAAGGATACGGAAGATACCAACGCGGGAGACAAAAGAATGATCATCAGGTGTAATTAGGATTCCCCAT
>JNBS01004862.1:0-10657 GCA_002081575.1 Thraustotheca clavata
TGTTATTGTAAAATATCATACATGACGGATGCACTGGTCCATGTCATGTTGACAATTTCTGTGAGATTGTTTTGCGCAAAGTTTCTGTAATGGTATTAGTGATAAAGATGAGTGATAAGCATGTACAAAAACGTCAACTCTGTCGGAAGATTTTGCAAACTTTTTAGCTGATTGTTTTGCATAGCTCTACAAACATTAGTTAAAAGCAACGACAAAAGTCATACAATTCTCGAAGTTTAGATGGAAGAGGAGGAATTTCCTGGAGTTTGTTGTTGCTGAGAATTCTATAGCTCAAATTAGTTGCAATTAATACAATGCATGAATACAATGTGAATAGTTTGACTGGCCATTGTATATCATTTGGAATCGTACTCAAGTTGCAGTTGACAAATTGCCTATGACAGTACATGATATTCATGAAACATTCTTCTCAATACAGTGTCGTAAGACTTGGTGGCAAAAAGTTTCTGGCTTGTGCCAAGTTTATCGATGCGGCATTTTGAAGAGATCTATTCAATAGATTAGTGTTGATCAACATAAAATATCAACAATGAAGTTACGGTCTTTGGGAGTATCATTTGAGTGATATCGACTCTTGTTGCATTTAAAATGGATCTGGAAGCAAATTTATAGGGTTAGCATGACAATATATTAATCTTACAGAGTGGATTGCTGATACGAGGACATATTACCTATACTTGTGAAGTCCCAGAATTGCCCGTACGAGTCACTGAAATCCCTATTAACAACAGTGCATTGATTGTTTACACCACAAACTCGAGCAGAAGTATTCGCACAATATGAATCAGCTACTAGAATTGGTCCAGTGGGCAAGGATAAATATGGACAAGAAGCATCAACCATTCTTGTCAGCATCAAACTTAAAACAACATACCACAACATGGTCAAATGGCAAATGTCATCATTTATGTACAACTCTACTTCAACTTAGAATTGCTGCACTTTATTTTTCAAAGAGTACAACAAATAAATCCAATAAAACATTAATCGATCGACATAATTAAAAATATTATACACCCACTGATTTTTCTATACCGTTTATATTATTGGTCTTTGGATTTGGTCCGGAGTCTTGTGTTGCTGATTGTTTGCACGATTGTAAACTTTTAGCCATCTATTCTTTGAAGCTTCAAAAAGTTATTAATGTTGGTCAATGGGGGATGCATTATATTGCAATACATTCACATTATCTCGCGTGTAATGTTTAATAAATATGGATACAATCCATTAGTTTTAGGCATATACAAATCCCTGCTCAAAAGATTTTCATTTATTGCACTAGGTAAATATTGTACTCCCGTTCTTCAGTCTTTTTGAACTTTTTGATTTCCCTCGTTATCACGAGTCTCCAACGTTTCTTGCTTCATCAAAAACTACGCAGAAGCTATAAAATGCTCCAAAGATATAAATCAAGAGCTAATACAAGAGTTATCGTGCCAAAAATCATTGAAATAGTTGCTACTTTTCTTCCATCAGCTTTTGATATGTTTGCATTCTTAAAATCTCTGCCTGAAAAATATTTGACAATGCCACTGACAAATCTAAAGATGCTAATGCTTGTTCAGTCACCAAAAGAAACACTACAAGACGAAGGAGTTTATTATTTACGACTGAGCAGCGAACATGATTTATGGCCTCATCTCACTTTTGATTATTCCTTACCCGACAAGGGTCAATTGTCTGTCATTGTATTCCTTAATCACTATTCACCAGTGTGGATTCGGTTCTCGAATTTTACCATGTACAAATGCTAAAATTGTGTTATATCATCCGATACACATTGTTTGAATGATATTGTGCATCATTTAAGTACTTCTACTGCTTTGGACGAGTTAAACATTTACATGTCCTCTGGTGAATTGATCTTTAGTGATACACTCGCCAATGATATAACAACTTTGGCAAAAAAACTCAAAAGGTTTTAAATTATCGTTTTCCACAGAGCAAATCCAACGCTATCTTCGAAGAGTGTACAGAATGGCTTTTACATAATTGTAACAGGGTCCTATCTTTTGAATATGGACGTCTTTCTCAAATTAATCCTAAGGCTGAAGATACAAATCAAGCCATTCAAGCCTTTCAAAATATTACTGGACTCGACTTGAATGGATTTAGACTTTGTAGCCCATATTCATTATATGCCAAACCAGTCTCAATGCCTGATTTAAAAACTCTTTGTCAAATGAAAAATTTAAAAGAATTATCAATTTTGGACTTCACATTTGATGCTTGCAACATACCGACAACTCACCACTACTTTGCCTCGACTGGAAGAGTTTTCTCATGAAGTGAGTCCTTCTTACGAAGGATCCATTGATAGCAAATGTACTGCCATATTGATAAAAGTTTTATCCAAAAGGTTATGAAAATGAATTTTCTTACCCCAAAAGTGTCAAAACGAATTGGATGAGTATGCAGCCAGATTTTACTATGAAAGAGAAGATACTGGATTTATCGACGGCAACCCATGATTGATTTTGACGATACAGAGGAGTAGTAGTTGAATATTGTTGCTTGTGGTAAAATAGTTGATTGCTCCAAAAAATGTTACATACCTCAAGTACGATCAAATTTAATACCACAAAAGGTACAAATTTGGTCTTTTGACAAACTTTAATGTCAAAAATCCTTGATAACAAGAATGCAATTGATAAAAGATATGAACCAGCAATAATGACATGTTTTCAAATAGTTGTGTTATATTCACATACTTGACCCCGTAGCTAATCTTATAATCACTCAATCAAATGATTTACTCACTAGTTGTCTTCGTGGAAATAAGGCGTAAACCAGTTAATTTACGGATTAGACCACTTTGAGTGTTTAATGTATGCACATGATCTCCTGTTGGTTTAATATATGTGATAACACCGCCACCACGAGGAAATATTGCAACATGCACAGGATCAGCAATCACTGGGCTATTTGTATGAACAATCCAAATAGGATGATCACTATCAGTCGATTCAATTGGATTCTGCAGTGAATTTTCATTTACAACAATTTCAAATCCCAATGGTTCGACAAGTTTTTCCAAACTCAAACTAACGATATCACGATTTTTCTTTACAATATAGCGTCCAGGACAACTTGGAATCATTTTCCATTTCCATAGCTCCCTACAACATTAATTATTTATTGAGAAATCTCATTGAAAATACCATAAACGATGTAAAGCATCTCCACCATCATCTTCAGTCAACATTTTATTTTAAACTGTGTATACCTATGTCTACCGTCCCAATCAAAAATACCCCATTTCTGTTTTGAAAAGGCAGCATTTGATCATAGGTTTATTACCATTTCTTGTATTTTTTGTAGCGTATTAATACTTTTGCTTGCATATTAATGCTATCTATTTTATAATAAATGCTTCTTTCTGTGCTCAGATATCAAATTCACCACGTGCTACTGAACAGTTGTGATTCATGACTGCCAACCTCGCTCCATTTAACCCAACGGGTGCTGGAGCAATTCAAGTCGCGATTGATCTTCTCAATCCTCAACAACACGATATTGTCTACGATCTTGGCTGTGGTGATGCTCGTTTATTAGTTGCCATTGCTCAACACTGTCAATGTAAATGTATCGGCATCGAATATGACACGAATCTCGTCCAACGTGCCAACGAATTAATCATTTCCAACGGTGTTGAAAACAATGTTATCGTTCATCAACAAGATGCTACAACTACTGATTTCTCGGATGCAACAATTCTCTTTCTTTATCTGGTCCCTAAAGGCATTCAACAACTTTTACCAAAGTATTTTCATTATTTTAGCACTATTTTTTTCATTCATTTTAGACTACAAGAAGCTAAAGCCCGAGGTGTGCGTATTTGTACCAATATCTTTTCGATTCCTTCATGGACTCCAATTGCTACAGGAGACTACAAAGGCACCAAAGTACTATATTTCACACTATTTCTTTCTACACTCTCAATAGATCTACTTGTACTAAGTTCGATTCGCTTAAGTAGTGACTGGTCCTCGACTGATAATAAAGTGACTTGAGTTTTGTATACTGTGCATTGTGAACCGACCATGGCGTCCAACCCGATCTCCAACTGGATCAATGGCCTAATGCCAAGCCGTGAACGTACGGCTCAAGATGAATTGGTATTCTTTACATGTACTATAGAAAAAGTAATGATATGGTAGAACTTGTTGCAAGCTGCTGCTAAGAACGGTAATGCACGTATCAACGAAGAAGCTGTGTGGCATCGTTCGTCTGTTGCTCATCAAGCCGGCAGATTCACGAGCCCTGAAGGATACCCAAACGTTCCTCGTCAATATGTCAAGCCATCGCATTCGGCTGATCGTGACTATGCTACGTATCCTGCTAATTCGTTGAGTGCTTTCATTGCCATTACCGACATTTTGGCGGATCGGGACATTTAAACAGTAGAGATATGGACCATCTTAATGTCCTAATTCTGATTCATTTTACTATGAAGAATTGCTTTTATATATAGAAAAAGATTTATACTTAGCACTGAGAATAGAAAGACAACAGAAAAATAGGATTTTATAGGCGGAAGTTCTTAGTTTTCCGTTATTTTATAGGACTAAATATATCCTATAAATGTTTACGCCTATAATGATATAGTTATCATAGCCCATGAAATCACCTTGGAAATTATAAATTTGTATTTAATTCATATCGATTTAGCCTGAAATATTGTTATTTTTCGTGGAATTACTAGGCTTAATACTTTGTAGAATGCTTTTCATTGAGTTCATCCACTATTATTGCTGTTGAAAAGCTAATGTAGTGATAATTATTTGGAAAGTAAAAAGCAGTAGTTGTGAAAATTATTTACTTAAATGCAAATGGAAATGTATCTTCTACCTATTTGATCGATTCATTTAATGCGAGGACAACTTGTTCACTATGGGAAGGTTCGTGTGGTGTAGTTTGTCGAGCAATTAAAGCTTCAGGTCGTAAAACCCATCGACGTCGTCGTACACAGCGTCCGATGATTTTATTCAAGTGGCGTTTAAGAGCACCACGATGTTTAAGACGTACATTGTCACGTTCAATGTCGAGTTTGATGAAATCGTGAAATTTAGTTGCGTACTCCCAATGGCCATCACCACCTTCGTCAACACCAATGCTGATGTCGACAATCCAATCGTCAGTAGAAAAATAATCTGGACGATGGCATGCACCGATGGACATATCACGATTGCAATATCGGAATGGATCAGCGAGGGAAAATGGAGCACTCCAACCTAAAAACACTTGATACCTAAACCATAATTAAGAATTTAACTAGAAAGATAGTTTTTACCGCTGGACTTCGTAAAAATGAGGCAATTCCATAACTTCGACAGCTTTCCAGAATTGAAGCTCTGAAGCCATAGCAGCTCGAGGACTTAAGGCTCGAACAAGTGCATGCTCAACATTATGAAGTGTGCGAATTGGTTTCAATATAATACTTCGTAAAACATTGCGATGGCGATCATCACAGGAAGATTGAGAGAATGCAAAACCACGGTAGTTCTGATGTGTTGTAGGGTGTTTGGGAGATTTTACAATATGAATGGCAAGAGTTGGGTCTACACAAATATGAAGAATAAATTGGATAAAAATTTTGGTACCAGGTAGTGGCTTGAGCTCTGAAGTCAAATAGCACCGGAAATCTACTTGAAAAGGTTTATAGTTCTTGGGGAGGACTGGTCCATTCCATACAATTTTATCACCAACATCAAGCTTTTCTGCCTCTTGGAGAACGTGGTAGTATTCTGGGTACCATTCACGTTTATAGCATTTATAAATGAAGTCCCTTGCAAGAGCAATCACAATAGCCAAAAACACGACCAAATAAAATTCTGGTAGTGTGCAAATGTATGGGAATATGTGATCGGTGATCGAGCTTGACAAATAGTTGGAAACAATATAACCCGAGAATATCCAAAATGGAAGAGTTGCCCACATTGCAAAGTGCATTCCTAGCGAGTTTAATAAAAAGAAAAGTATTGACAATACCTGCGTTCCAAGTGACAATATTAAGCCCCAATTTTGCCCAGCCTACGGCGATAATAGCGCAAAACGAAATGCCCCCTGAATTTAAAAGTGAAATACTGTTGCCCTTAGAATCGACAACTCCCAGCAAACAAAGAGGTACAAATGTACAGACACACTAGACAAAATATAAGTCAAATAGATAATATATCAAGTAGTACAGCTTCAAAAAGTCCTTCAACAATCCAAGCAGTGAATATACGTAAACTTAGCATTTCACCATGAGCTCCAATATGGTACAATCCAGGATTATGATATGCCATGGAAGCCGAAGTTTCTTGCTCCATAATAGCGAGTATCATAATGGGGAGAAATGTCCAAAAAATATTGTACCCATTGAGCCAGTAGTTGTTTACATAAAGTGTGCCACTGCCTCCAGCATAAACAGCAAACACATACACCGTGAAATAGCAAATGATGTTTTTGTACACCACATAGAGTACGAGTTTGCACATTCGGTGATAATTCCAGTGTCCATGCACAAGTAAAAGGCGACGTAAGTATTCAAATTGAGCAATCGCAAAATCACTGGCATTAACTGCTTGCAAGCCTTCATGACCCGAAATTCCAATACCAATATGAGCTTCCTGAATCATGCTAACATCGTTAGCACCATCACCAATTGAAAGTGTTCGGCAATCAGCAATATTTTTCTTCACAAGAGCTACGACTTCAGCCTTTTGTTTCGGTGATACACGACAACAAATGACTGCCTTGCACATTTGGGCAATTTCAAGAAAAAGAAACTTTAAAAGTGGGTAATTCAAAACAACTTTGAGAATTTGCCCATCAATCACAATGGCTTGAGGTTTAACATTTTGAAAAGAGTTGGAATTTCCACGTGCTGCTTCATACGTACGACAAACTTTGACTCGGTCCATTAAAACACGTTGAAGATTTTCTGCCACGTTATCAGTGCCACATATTTCACTATTCAAAATCATGCGATCCATATCATCAGTAAGTAGCCGACAGGCAAAAGCAATGTTAATAGCAGTCTCTTCCTTGTCACCAGTTAAAACCTAACCACAATTATTGCTAATGTTTATTGTGACAATCTACCCAAACTTTAATACCAGCACTCATTAGACAAGCAATTGTTTCAGGAACTCCAGTCTGAAGTCGATCCTCAACTGCAGTAGCACCAAGTAATTCCAAGTCACACTCCAATTGCTCTTCAAGCTCTTCAATGTGAGCCAGATCATCCTAATCAACTTGTTATAATAGTATTTTTGGGATTTTTGTACAGCATAAGTAGGAGCAGTGTCATCCAGCAGTGTTAATGCATGCTGGTATTCTTCCGACCATTTTTTGTACCATGCTTCATCCAAAGTACGCTGGGCTATAACTAGTGTACGAAGGCCATCAGCTGCATATTGCTCCATATGAGCCATAGTTTGGCGTTTAAGTGACTCTGGTACATCACCTGAAAGTCTTGGGTAAATGATCTAGTCACTGATAAAATATATCTTATCTTAACTCACATACCATATCAGCTCCTTTGGTCATCAAAAGTAATCGGTTGCTTGGTGTTCTACATACTACAGACATTCGCTTTCTTGTTGAGGTAAATTCAATCAGCTCGAGAATTTGAAATTCCTCGACACAAGGAGCTCCATGAATAACACGTCGGATCTAACAAGTGTGTTAAAAATGTAAATCTGGTAGATAGTACTGTAGCTTTCCCAGTCGATCTTTCAACAAAAGAAAATCCAAAAAATGCAGCACCAGCCACAAGAGCTAATTCATCGGGAGAAGAAGCTGAATAACTACTTGATCCTGTTGCGTCGTCAGTCTCAATGACAACAGAATGGCAAATCGCTAAATGTGTAAGGAATTTTGTTAAATTGGCAGCTTGTTGAGGAATAAGCCAGTCTTTAGCAAGTTCACCTTTTGGATCAAGAAATTGTACATTTGGAACCCCTTTGTTGACATGAATAGCTTCCATATCAGTAATTGACGCTACACGACCAGCACGACTTTGTGCTGCCCTTCCAATATCAGTAGATCCACGTCCATACGTGCGTCCAGCAATTGACATTTTACGAAAATTCATTTCGTTTGCTGTCAAAGTACCAGTTTTATCACTGAAGATATGGGTAACTTGTCCAAGTTCATCATTTAAATCTGCATTTCGGACAATAGCTGGTGTGTCTGATGGTGCATAATACATCCCTAAAAATTAGATAAGCTATGCAGATAAATCAACTTTATCTTTACCAAGATCACGATTCATAAAGTATGTTTGGTAGCTTTTAACAATAGCAATGGAAACATACAATGTAATTGGAATGAAAGATGCAATTAATATCCAGTAATAGCCAAAGATGATGATACCACCAGAAAATGACATTTCGTAGGCACTTAATCCAGTTCCAATATCAAAGTAAAGATACCATGGTGAATGGGCATTAATCCATGTCAAATCAAGTATAGTACCAAGTAAGCATAGGGAAATCAAAATCGCCATTAAAATGAAAATTCCACGATTGATAATCTCCAATGCCTTGCTTGTTTTGGTAGGTGTTTTGTTAGCAGCTTGCATGACCTTTGTATCAGTCCCTATCTTATTTAAGTCTCTATAAAATATTCATTTTATCTACCAGCATTGAGCACTAGCCCATAGACGTATGGTGTATTACGAATAACACAACCACGCAAGGCAACATTTTTCAAATCCAAAGGCACAAGTGTATCACTTTTTTCATCAGGTTCATACCGTCCCGAGTATGTATTAATATCATGATTTGGTAATTCCGAGTAAACTCGTCCTGGTAATCTTCCAAGTGCTAATGGGTCAGACAATTGAGCATACGTGCATGAAAGTGCTTGACGAATTTTCAAATTTGTTTCTCCATCTAACGATTTAGTTTCAACAAAACACATCCCAACAGGAGCACTAGGATTTGCTTCATGCACCTACACGATATTATAATATCAAAATACAAAAAGCAATTTACAGCCAAGAGTAAAATATCTGCAGGAACAGCTTCATATTTCTTAACTTGGATAATATCTCCAACTCTGATATCTTTCCATGGGACAGAAACAAATGGAGTACTTGGTGTACTTGGATCAAAAACAAGAGAAGTTCTTGCATTCATGGTTGTATCTGCTTTATGCCGAGCAAGATCTTCTAGTCCAGTAAAGACAGCATCCACAAACAACACAATGGATAATACCATCCTAAATAACCACTAACTTTATACTATTGTTGTAAAACTAGTTATACCATTGATATGGTAATCCAAGAGTAGAAGAAATAGCTGGAATAAGCTGTCCAACACCCACAAGAAGAAAGTAAAAGTTTGCAACCTAATGAATCAAGGTTACATTGATTTTCATCCAAATTTTATACCCGAGTAAATCTTTCATAGAGAAAAACTGGTAGAAAGCTGTAAAATGTATACTTGCTTGTTGTGACAGAGTTATCAACGTAGCCAGTATTTGCAGACGGATTATTAAAGTAAACAAGACGCCAATGCGATGCATTAAGCACAGAAGCCGATGGAGCGACAACAGGCGGTTCCATCGACGGTAAATTCGCAATTAATATTAGGATCTTTATCTTTGAAACGGTTTTATATATAGAATTAAGTTAATTTTATCAAAGCCAAATTTGTACAAAATTGATACATTTAGTATATAGATTGAAAAAGTAGACGAACAGATAGAAAATATTGTATGAAATGAACGTCTTGTTGTAGTAGAATATTGAAAGAAAATAGCTTAAGTTAAATATGGTACTTGCCAAGATTAATATTTTTTAGTAAGTTCTTTCTACTTGAAACGTTTCAAATGTGTACTCTTAAATATGGCAATTGCCATAATTAATATGTCCTAAAAGGCAGTCCTGTGAACTTCATTAAAATTGCATTTCAATACAAATTTTAAGATATTTATCTTAGATGATTGATTGATTGCATGATTGTCAATAGGATATGAATCGTATTGATTGTAGTAAAGAAAGCAATTAAAAAGATATTTTGTTGCATACAATGAAATTGCTGAAAGACTGTAGTGGAACGAGATTATTCTTTTTTGATTCGTAGTTTTACTTGGGATGAATTTGAAGGAATTATTTGGCCTTGGAAGTGATTTATATACACTAGTATATTTACATAGCTAAGCATTTACTACAGTAATGTGATTTTATGTTGAATTAGGAATGGTTGGACGAATGAATAGATAATTGAAAGTAATTGTGATTAAAATACCGAAAAGTATTAGGCAGAGAGATTAGATCAATAGCTATTGGATTACAGAAGTAATTAAGCTTATCTCCATAAAAAAAATAAGCTTCATAATGCTCACTTGAGTGCCTTGAACAAAGATTATGCATCTAATTCTTGGAATGCAAGGAGTCACCAATTCAGTATATTCTCTGATACACACTTCAATCGAGCTTGTTACTTGATCATTGAAAGCAAATGAGTAATAAGCAATAGTATTATTTGTGTGAAAGAAATAATAAATCAAAATTTCAATAAAGCATAATACCATATCTTATTATGAAGGATTAATTGAAAATATGTAAAACTCGACGAAATGATGTGCTTCTCAATGTATACCTTCTGTATAATTATTGAGATATGATGCGATGAAAGAG
>JNBS01004866.1:1459-15740 GCA_002081575.1 Thraustotheca clavata
CATAGATCAACTCCAATTCATTTTGCAGCTGACAATGGGCATTATGAAGTAATTGAAATATTTATTAAAAATCGTGCAATAGTTCACCCCGAGGGTGAAGTATCATTTCAATTTCTAATTGTATTCTCACTTGATTTTAACAGTCCACTGCATCTTGCAGCTGAAAAAGGACATGATAAAGTGGTTGAGTTGTTAACAAAGAATTCTGCTCCACTTGACTCGATCAACTCACCACTATTTGATTTGATTTTGACAGATAGGATCGACTCCACTGCATTTGGCAGCTTCTAGAGGACATGTCCAAGTGGTAAAATTACTTTTGGTTGCTGGTGCTAGCATTGACTCCAAAAACAACGTACTATTTTCACCTACTTGCCAATTCTAATTACTTTCAAAGGAAGAAGAGACTCCACTTGATCTTGCTATTGCAAATTGCAAATTGCCATGATAGAGTTGTTGAATTGTTAAAAAGTTGGTCAATATAAAATCCCTTAACCTAGGGATAGCAGAGCCTACGGATGGCACAGTACACTAATCGACCGAAAGGAAGAACAGGATATGGATTGATTCTTTATGATCTAACCACCTTTACAATGCTTCCATTTCACCTTCAGGTTCATCCACTTGCCCAAATTCCCATCGCAAATCTGGCAAATGTTTGCTACGTGCCGATGCCTTGCGCAATTCATCAGGGTTAGCCAAATACAATGCTCCAAGGAACAATGACACCGCGGACAATGCTACAATAAGCGATCCAAGAGCACGACCGCTTGTAATATGTGGAGAATCAAAGTCCAAGATCAATTCTGGAGCCACCGAGTCCGTCCAGACCAAATCACGGTGCAATTCCAATGGCTTTTTGCCATGAGGCACTGGAAAACGAGCGAAAGGAGGAGGGGGAGGAGCGTGGTGGTGGCCTCCACGTACAGCAGCACGTACAGCTATTGAACGAGTACGAGCGACGGCAGCAAGCGACTTGGAACTCATCTTAAAGTGACGCAGTGGTTCTGATGCCTCGTTTGAAATATAATTCTTTATTATACAAACTTGTAATTAAATTTAATAAATATAGTTTATTATCAAAATAAGCCAATCAAAATTCATATATACAAATGAAGCCAATCAGATTCAATGGATACAGTAGAAATCGTTTTACACGTGATCATTCTGATACTCACATGTGAAAAATACTAATATCTACATTAGTAGTGTTTTGACAATGTAATTAATGCATTTGTTTATGGATTGAGAAGAAGAAAAGAAAAGCTATTGTTGATGAATAAAATAGATCATGTGTACTTGGATAAATTGAGATGAATTGAAATTATTATGGTGAGAGTTTGAGATAGTTGGATGAAAAATGTAGTTGGATTTATTGCTTTGATAAAAAGTTGTGGATTATGAAAGTAGTAGTAGTACGAAATGGACCATTTTTATTGTATTCTTATTGAAATCCATCTTGTTTGTAAAAAAATGTTTTTTCACTTTAAAAAAGGTAGCAAGGGGTGTCAGCAGTAGGATTGCCGTGGACGGAGATCTCTATAATTCATCCAAATTCAATCCTTTCAATCTTTTAAAGCGTATATACACCACTATCCAGCTTCTAATTGCGTGTTTCTTTTTGTCAATTTCTCCAAACATGTCGAGTGAACTCATTACTCTCCAATAAAAACCACGTGGAAAACGTCATATACTTGAATATGACAAGCGATTGTGTCTGCGTGGACGCTCAAAGCGACTCGATTTTATCCCTTTGGCGATCAATTTGCCATGAATATTACTTCCAACATGATGATAATCAGCGTGCTAAAGCCATTCTTGACGTCTATGAAGGCCTCAAACTCGATCAAATCACGTAAGTTTCGTGCTGTCATGCTGGACACTTAAGTTACATAGCATATCAATGCCTGGTCAAAATGACGAGATTCAAGCTACATTAGCTCAACTAGGCCTTGTTCATTGTCCAATGCCAAACCATTCAGATTGCTTTTATACCAAGTACATTAACGTATTGGTTCCTATTTAATTCCATGATAGTTTAACCATTTTGGAACGGGTGAAAAATCAGGTCCGGTCCGAATTTCATGTGTATGCGTCCCGGCTACGAGTAAAAAAATATCATTTTTCAATTGTGTTGAATAATTCAATAGTATGAAGAATTTGCAGCTACACTTGGACAAATTCAAAGTGTGCATTATCAAGTGGAAACTCATCCTGTCGATGGATCAAAATATATTATGTATCGCCCAATGCAAGCATATCAACGACCTCGACGAGATATTGATAATGCCAAAGATGCTCTTATGAGTTTTTTGCAGCAAAATAATCCCAATATTGGTAGAAAAAGTAGTAGAAATTCATTGGAATTTGATTTTGGTGTAGGTGCTCATCCATTTTTACAAGGCCTTCGACGATTTATTCAAGGAAATATTTCCAAAGCAAATGTAGTCGGGTGGAAAGGTATTTGTTGCTTGATTGTTGAAAAGAATATTGATATGGTCTAGTATCGGATAATGCATTTGTTGAAAGTGGTGGATCAGGCTTTTCAATGTATGTTTTGATGGAAAGGTTTGATATCAATGTCCAATAGAGCTGCATTGAAATTCATGATTTTGACACTTAATTGTGGCCATATCGAAGTGGAACCCCAAGTGCGATTGTATTATATGGATCCTTACATTTCCAATGCCCATTTACGAGAACTGATTGTTATTTTCCGCCGTCAACCACCCATGGAAGGTAGACCGACTGGCGATGAAGTTAAAACGAAAATTCCAAGACAAAATCCGATTGGAATTCACGATGAACCTGGTCCACTTTTTCTCAAGTTCTGTACCATCCTTTAACTACATTGGAATAGTTATATTAACGATACAATCAGTATATACCCGTTGCATCTATTTGATAGCTTTGGACTCTGTCCTCCACTTTCACAATAAGCAACTGTATGATCATGGCAATGTATATTCAACGATACAATTCAAAAGTCTTTTTAAACATTCACACCATATTGCTTGCAGAGCTTGGCAAAATGGCGAATTGTTCGTCGAAAAGCACTTTCATCTGTAGTTTCCAAGAGAGCTTCCAAAAATTGTTGTTTGTCTTTAGGTTGCATTTTCGACCCTGTGTCCACACTAGTCAAGACGGCAGTGATCCATTCCTATCACACTGTAAATGCAAAATGAATTATTGTACACTAAACCTTGAAGCCATTGCCATTAAGCTGAGCAATGCAGAGCAATACACCAGCACAAGATCCATGATCTGCATCCACACGAGAACCTGAAAAGTGACCCATAACACCACGCATTAAGGCATGAACGAGATGAGCTCCTTGATTTCGAAGACATTCATCCACAGTAGCCTATTTGCAATCAACATATTTGTAGCTATTTTCGCACTTACATAATATTGCTGGAATGCTGGATCGGTGTGAACTTGAGCCGTTTGTTGCAATAGAATTTGCAAGCACGAAAGAACACCCTTGTTAGCATCATTGTGTTGCAAGCCCAATCCAGCTAAACCACACTAATCAAGAGAATAAGCAATTTGCATGTTATAGAAACTCAACCTGGAATAAACTAGGAATCACACTCAAAGTTTGGAGTGGTAAACAACGAAGGTATCGCTCCATAAGATAAAAGTATTCTTCCACAATGTCTGGGTTGTTTGTCATTGCAGTTGGTGAAGCCTATTGCACTCTACATTACAACTTTAAAATGTAAATGAAATACCTGAAGAACAGCAAACGTCTTTCGACTAATAGCTAAAAGCACTTGTTCAAAAATGGGGAAGCAGTCCGAGTCACTGTCAAAATTCTTAAGAACCATACTTGCACAGTACAAATAGGAAGACATAGGATTCTGATCATAACGTGTAACCAAGAGCTCCGATAATGCAGGGACGATAATCTTCATTTGAGGAACTCGAAGCATACGTTTAAAGCAGCGACAAGATCTTTCAACAACTTCTCCATTATGTCCAAATACCAGCAAAGTCTACAAGAATTCAGTTAAGCATTATTCGACTGCATTACCTTTTGAAATAGTGGAAAGAGTGTTTCAGTCAAAATCACAAGTGGGTGGGATGGTGTTCCTGCAGGTACCGTGATATAATCATACAAGCACATAAGGCGAAGCAAGTCTTTCAATATTCCACTTGTCGAAGGATGCTCTAAAGTTTGCTCAGACTGCTATTTTACACAATAGTCGATACCGCTTGATAAAATTTCTGTCATTCTTTGGGCAATTGGAGCTGCCAAAGTTTGCATAGCAGGTACAAGAAGCTGTTGTTCTTCCTTTGAAATAGCTTTGCAGATACCCTATTTCAAATATAGGATAAATAGGCATTAAAGATATTTTACCTCAAGCAAAATAACTTGATCTTCGACTTCAAGAGCTTCAGTAGCTTGGAGGCGTACGTAGTAATCAATGAGGTCACGACCAACATGTTTCCAGCACTCTATGCACAGTGATCGCAATGCTGCACTTACTGCTGTAGCAACTTGCCTACATGATTAGTTCAACTGAAGTCATTTGCAAGCATTGATACCAATCGTGATAATCTTTACGCTTGATACATTGCTGAACGGTACAATCAATAAATTGAAGCATCAATGGCAAATAAGTTGTACCACTTGTATTCAACCATTCAGCATATCTACGCATTCATTAACAAATACTTTCAATCGTAAAATACCTCGAAATAATTAAACACGATGTGTATCTAATTGATGGATGATCAGGGAATTGGGGTAAGTACGAAAAGATGTTATGAAGTGGGGTTTGATCAAAATCTACATGGGAAAATTAAATAAGAGCAGCACAAAATTTAATGTACTAGGTTGAGCTTGAATTTGCATTTCTACTTTGCGTGCAATCGATCGGAAACAGTATAGATGTGCTTCAATAGCTTCCCATTGTGAATCTGGGGATTCCTACATATATTTTAATACATATCAATGGAGAATCGATTACTTGCGATTGAAAGATAGATGAGAGGCCTATAACGCAATGCTGCAGTACAATTTCAGCCCCAAGCAAATGGCAACAATCCCGCAAAATATCTCCTAACTAAACCAAGATTTGACCTAAAAAAATAGCTTTGCGTACATCTGCACGAAATTCTTTAAAATCTGCTTTCTTGTCACTTGGCAATTCTTTGAACCCATCTCGGAATTTGATATTTTGCATGCCTAAACCATTCTATAAGTGCTATTTCTCTATCAAAATTAGCTACAGATTTGACTCAAACGAGCAAGAGAAAGTCGAAAAGTCTCCAGCAAACGCGTTTTAGTTGGTACATCTCTTGTTTGAATCAATGCATCGCAAAAAGCAAACCAAAATGGCATTGTGATTTCGGCAACTACGACCGAAGTAAAGCGGATGTTGCCGGAGCGAGAGAGCCACGTACTGTCAGCATCAGGATACGCCATGCATTCAAGCAACGTATCAACAACTGCAACTTGATTCATCGGATTATCACCGAGTAGCAGAGCCAAATAAGTTTCTGCCATTTCTGTAAACACTCTTGTCAATCCAAGGCAGCAATCTGTGTTTTCTAATGCCAAGTCATAGCTCTATTCTCATCATGTCTATTTCTTACCATACACAACAGCTTCAGCAAATACTGGTTTTAATGCCATCAATTGTGGCAATAACCATTGAATTACTTTGAGATCTCTTTCAGTAGATGGGAATGCTCGAATGATTTCAATCACAACATCCACAGCTGCATCAAACAACTCAGAAGCATCATCAATTCCTTGTGGCAATAGCTGAATAGCTGCATGTACCAATGGATTGGGTACAACCAATTCTAATACCTATTTACTCATCATCTTATCTTTAATAACATACCTGGATTACGTTCTTCCATTGCATTGATCCACTCTGCCAAGCATCGAAGTGAATCTTTATTGACCAAATTTTTCTGACCAAGCCAAACTATTACTTTTGATGCTTCTTGGTATGCAATGCCTTCCGTAGCTGCTAATGTAAGCAAAGAAAGACGAACTTCATCATCCCAACTGCCTTGCAGCAACCAGTCAAGACCTTGTGATGAATCCATATTTCGCACAAGAGCTGTACCAAGCAATCGCACCGTGTCTCTCTCTCTGTGCAGCTGGAAGAGTGAAGGAAGAGATTCTCTTTCCCTTGGAGTTAGCACCATGTGCGATAGTGTTGTAGCACAAAAACCATGGACATAATGGATCGGGAGACTTAAAGATGGGATATTCTGGTGTGTAAGCAAAGAGTAACAAGTGGAAAAGGCTGCTGGATCCGATTGAAATGTACGTAAGAAAGAATCAGCTGCAGAACGATGTTCATTGCTTGTTTCAGACGAATAAAGTGCTTGGACAGCACGGACGACACTTTCCTCCATTTTGATATTGATGGAAATGAAGAAATGATGATTGAATTGATTTTATCCAATGGGAATTGAGTATCAGGAGAGATACTTGGTATTTGTATACATTAATAATGGAATTATAGCGAATAGAAATGGAGAAAAAGTTGATTTTTAACGAATGAAAAGGATGGAAATAATTGTCATCCTGTTGACTGAAAGTTTCAAAATGGGAAATGTATGCATAGAATACATGAAACCGAATTACCAAAACAGAGTACAAATAAAAAGTTTGTTTTTTGTAGACTCAAAGACTAATGTATCCTTAACTATTTATTCGGATTCAATTTTTAAAATGGATAGGAGAAAAAGTCTCCACTGCGTTTTGCGTTTGGCATGCTTTAATACTGCAGGCTAGAGTCAAAAGATTTATTATATTGATTTATAGCTCTAATTTCTGATAGTTGCTATGGACTCCACTTCATTATGCAGCTATGAATGGACATGAAAAAGTAGTTGATTTACTTCTACTGGCTGGAGCATTCTCTAACTCAAAAGATTTTGTATATTGGTTTATAGTCTCTAGCGTTGACTTTTATGATAGATTGAAACACCGCTTCATTTGGCAGCCAAGAGTGATCATGATAAAGTGGTTAAATTACTTCTACAGTTGAAGCATCAACAGAGTCAATAAATTACGTATATTGATATATAGCCCAAATTGCTCACTTTATGTTTGTATAAACTGACACCACTTCCCATAGCAACCGAAAAGGAACTTCATAAAGCAATTGAATCATTATTGCACGCTGGTGCGTTCGTTGACGCAAAGGACGTGGTACTGTAAATAATAAACTCTTATCTGTGACTTTTTAATAGGGAAAGTGCACTCCACTTCACATTACAGCTAAGAATGGACGTGATAAAGTAGTTGAATTACTACTACAAGCTAGTGCATTCATTAACTCAGAAGATATTGTACTATTGATTTGTTACCTTGATCAATTACTTTATAATGGATGAAGAATACTCCTCTCCTTGATGCAGCTAAAATTGGCCATGATAAAGTGATTCCATTACTTTTACAAGCTGGTGCATTCATTGACTCGAAAAATACGGTAATATTGACCTACAACACTTTTAATTAACGTTTTGATAGTATGAAATTACTCCTCTTCATGATGCAGCAAAAAATGGACATGATAAAGGTTAAACTACTTTTACAAGCTGGTGCATTTATTGACTCAAAGACAACGTACTATTGTTCTACACCACTTACCATTACTCGTTTGATAGATGAAAAGTACTCCACTTCACGATGCAGTCGAAATTGGACATGATGAAGGGGTTAAATTACTATTGCAATCTGGTGCGTCAGTCCACTCGAAAGATATCATATTAATGACCTACAGCCCTTATCATTGAAACTTTTGATAGAATATGATCACTCCTCTTCACGATACAGCTCAAATGGACATGATAAAGTGATTGAATTACTATTGCAGGTTGGTGCATCTGTCGACTCGAAAGATGACGTATTATTAACCTATGGCTTGTGTCACTTCCTTCTTTCATAGAATGCAAGGAGCCCACTTCACTATGCAGCAGATAATAGACGTGACAAAGTTGTTAAATTACTACTACAAGCAGGTGAATTGGTTGATTCAATAGATAAAGTATATTGATTTATTCTCCTATTTCTTTACTTTATGATAGGACAAAAGTACTCCACTTCATAAGGCAGCTTGTAATGGACATGACAAAGAGGTTGAATTACTACTGCAAGCTGGTGCAATCCTCGAGTCAAAAAAGACAATTTTAGCAACTTTTTCTGGCTAATCGCTTACGTTTACAATAGAAAATGCGTACTCCCATTCACGTTGCAGTTAAAAATGGACATGGTAAAGTGTTTGAATTACTACTGTGGGCTGGTGCATTTATTGACCCAATAGATAAGGTATTATTGATTTACAACTCTTATCATTACTCTTGATAACGTTAGTTAACCTTCTCGATGCAGCTGAAGTATTACTTAGAGATATTACATTATTCTTTGAGTCAACCAAAGCTCCAACCCTTAATATAAGCGCAACCACTTTATCATGTCCTTCCTTAGCTGCACTGTGAAGCGGAGTAGATTCAAACTATGTAAATAAAATCAAGTTGATGACAAAAAATAAACAGCTACATTATTTCTTGTATCAACAAAAGCGCCTAAATTCAAAAGCAATTTCAACCACGTTATTATGGCCATTAAATGCTGCAACATGAAGCGCGGTTGATTTAAACTTTAAGATAAGAATCAATAGTTGTTTATGAAAAGCCACTAACCTTTTTTTCGTATCAATAAGTGCACCAGCCTTCGAGAGTAATTCAACCGCTTCTTCATACCCTTTAGATGCCACTTTAATTAGTGGTGTGCATGATTTCTGTGAAAGTATAGATTTAAAGTTGAAACGTGAGATAATACGTTGTCAATCAAATCAATTGCAGCACCCGCCTGCAATAGTGTTTCAGCTACTTTGTCATGGCCAGAACTTGTTGTTAAATGAAGTGCAGCCCTCCCATCCTGTTAAATTGTAATGAAAATCAATGAAAATGATATTTTATCCTTTGAGTCCATGAATGCCCCTGCTTTCATTAAGAGCTGGCTATTTGAAGCGGCATGATGAAGTGAAGTCCTTTCATTCTGTAGAAAACAAGTCAGAATCAATAAATAAACATAGAAATTGTACTTTGTCCTTTGACATAACAAGAAAATTAGTCTTCATATTTACAATTTCATGAATCATACTCTATTATGATATCATATCAAAATTTTATCCAATTGGAAATAAGCCACTGAGAAAATACTGGTTTTTGTAATGAATGAAAGTTGTGATATTGAGATTTTTAACGTATCAAAAGCACATTTTCTTGTTGACTGAAAGTTTTGACATGGGAAACGGATATACAAAAGAAATTGTCATAAACGAAACTGAATTACTTACGAGTCGTGAAATTATCACAAGAAATGGAAAGTTTACTTTTGTTGATGTGCTGAATGCAGTAAAATTATATGTTCGTTGCTTATTGATTTTAAATTTTGATAGAAAGAACAACTCCACTTCATTTGGCAGCATTTAATGGTCATGAGAATGTAATTAAAATTCTTTTAAAGGCTGGTGCATCAATTAAATCAAAAGACAATGTAATAATAAGCTAAACAAGTGCGATTAAATTTTTCTCTAGACAGGGACTACACCACTTCACAATGCAGCTTTAGAAGGACATCATAAAGTGGTTGAAATGCTACTAAATGAAGGTGCATTTGTTGATTCAAGAGATAACGTATTATTGACACATAGCCCATATTTAACTTGTCGATAGAGCAAAGAGAATCCACTTAGCAAAGCTGCTGCAAATGGACATGAAAAAGTGGTTGAAATATTGATAAAAGCTTATGCACCAGTTAAATCAAAATACTATGTAAGATTCATCAATTGGCCATATCTATACGTTTTCGATAGGATGATTGGACCCCACTTCACCATGCTTCCTTTAATGGTTATGATAAAGTCGTCGAAATTTTATTGAAGGTTCGTGTGTCAGCCAAAACAAAAGATAGCGTACCTATGAATTGCAATGCCTTTGTTAATTTCCATGATAGACAGGAAAAACTCCACTTCATTATGCGGCTACTAATGGACATGATAAAGTTGTTAAAATATTACGAAAGACCAAATCCATCAACTCCAAAGATAATGTAAATAGATCTACAGCCCTTACCATTGAATTTTTTATAGGACGAACGCACTGCACTTCACTACGCAGCTTTGGAAGGACATGATTCACTACGCAGCTTTGGAAGGACATGATGAAGTGGTTAAAATACTTTTAAAGGCTGGAGCATCAGTAAAAGTGAAAGATAGAGTAATAATGACACGTAGACATCTTATAAACAATTTTGATAGATGAACGATACCCCACTTATCAATGCAGCAAAAAATGGACACGATAAAGTTGTTGAGAAGTTGCTAAATGCTGGTGCGAAAGTTAAAACCAAAAACTACGTACTATTGACCTATACCACATATCTTCACAGCTTGGTAGCAAGATTGTGTTCCACTTCGCCAAGCTGTATTCAATGGACATGAAAAAGTGGTTGAGCTTTTGCTTAAAAAAGGTGCTTCAGCGAAAACAAAAGATGTTGTACTTTTGGCCAACAATCATATCATTGACTTTCATAATAGGGAGATAGTACTCTACTTCACGATGCAACTTACAGATCAAACGATAAACTGGTTGAAATATTACTAAAAAAGGCTCATATTTTCGTTGACTCAAAAGATAAGGTAAATTAATATTGCCTTATATCTTGTTCCATTAACATTTTCGATAGAACGAAAGAACTCCACTTCATAATGCAGCTTTAGAAGGACTTGACAGCATTGTTAAAATACTCGTTAGCAAATATCCAACACTTGACATAAAAGATAGAGTATTATTCATTTTGAATCATCGTGATAACCTTATTGATAGAGACAAGATACTCCACTTCATGATGCAGCTATAAGAGGACACACCAAAGTAGTTGAATTATTATGGAAGGCTGGTGCATTTGTGGACCCAAAAAATAGCGTACAAGGAAGAGTACTTTACGTTGACTTTCTTTTGTTAGCGTGGATGAACTCCACTTCATCATGCAGCAGCGAATGGACATGACGAAGTAGTTGAAATACTACTAAGGGAGGGTGCAGTTGTCGACTCCAAAGATTATGTACCATTGACTTATACCAGATAGAGTTGACATTTTTCGTAGGGAAAAATAATTTCACCTTGCAATCCTACTAGAGAATATCTTGCAAATGTGACCAAGCTGCAGCTGAAGTCAGGAGTAGTGGTTGACTTGAAAAATTATGTAACATTCAGGTATATCTGCACCATTAACTATTTGATAGAGAGAGAAAACGCTACATTGCAGTGATGAAAACGTGTGCATCACCAATTAAGTTTATCATTCATTTATGATAGGCTCAACTAGATATCGAAGATTTTTATGAACTTGATGAAGTGGTTGGAAGTTTAATATCTATCCCTATTCTTATATTACGATAGAAAGAATGTACTCCACTTCACAATGCAGCTTCAAAAGGGCACGAGAAAGTGGTTGAAATACTGCTAAAATTTAATGCTTTCGTTGACTCCAAAGATAACGTACCATAAACTTATAGTCCTAACCTTAATATGATTTAAAGGAAGAAAGGACCCCACTACACAATGCAGCTTTGAATGGACATTATAAAGTGGTAGAATTTCTACTAAATGCTGATGCATTTGTTGACTCAAAAGATAAGGTACCGAGGACTCTTAACTTATTAATCAGCTCTTTAATAGAATCACGCAACTCCACTGCACTATGCCGCAAGAGAACAACACGATAACGTAATTAATTTGCTGCGAGTGGCTGGTGCTTCAGTTGACTCATAATATATGGTGCCTTTATGTTTAGCTGAATGAATACACATTATACAAGCTTTCCTCCCATTTTGATATTGATCAAAAGTGGAAATTGATTGAAATTAAAGTGATTCAAGATAACATGTCTATGACTATATCTTAGTACTGTATATTCTTTGTGGAAATCGTAAAAGGATTTCAATACATATCATATCAAAGATAATATCAGAGTGGAAAATATACTCGGTTTTGTATGTGTTGATATTTTAATAATAGCAAATATGAGTGAAGAATAGTTTGAATTTTAACGAATGAAAATGATGGAAAGTGAGTATGAATCTTGTTGACTGAAAGTTTCAAAATGGGAAATTGATGCATAAAAGAAACGGTGATACATGAAACCGAATTACCCACATCAAAATACAAATTTAAAGTCTGTTTTAGTTGACTCGATATATAAGGTAATTTAAGCTTAATCTTCACCATTTGATTCTCGTTTTCTTTTCATTCTCATAGGATGGTCAGACTCAACTACGTTTGGCAGCTAAAAATGGGCATGACAAAGATGTTGTATTGTTGCTGCAGGCTGGTGCACTAGTAGACACAAAAAATATGGTACTGTTGGACCATTGCTTGTATATATTATCATTGATATTTTTGATAGTATGAAAGTACTCCTCTTTACAATGCAGCTTCATATGGACATGACAAAGTAGTTGCATTATTATTGCAGGCTGGTGCATACGTTGACACAAAAAATATGGTACTATTGGAACAATGGTACCGTTGACATTTTCGATAGAGAGGAACTACTCCACTTCATATTGCAGCTTGGAATGGACATCCTAAAATTGTCGATTTACTATTACAGGCTGGAGCATCAATTGAATCAAGAGATAAAGTATGTTGGATTGTGGCTCTATTTTTCCAGTTTTATAATAGGATGAAGAAACCCCTCTTCATTTGGCAGCTAGGAATGGACATGCAAAAGAAGTTGAATTATTACTCTACTTTTACAAATAGCTCTTATTATTTGCTTTGTCATAGTGTGAGACAACTTCTCTTCACAAGGCAGTTAAGAATGGACATGAAAATGCGGTTAAATTACTATTGCAGGCTGGTGGATTTGTCGATTCAAAAGATGTGGTACTTTTTACCGATTTCATGTATCATTAACTTTTTAAAGCATGAAGCTACTCCTCTACATACAGCAAGTGAAAATGGACATGTGAAAGTGGTTGAATTGCTATTGCACGCTGGTGCATTCGTCGACTCGAAAGATAAAGTACTTTTACATTTGTCATTTGCCTTTGACTTTTTCCAATAGTTTAAAACGACCCCTCTTCACATGGCAGCTAAGGAGGGACATCATGAAGTATTTGAGTTACTTGTTCAGGCTGGTGCATCCATTGACTAAAAATACAAGTATTATTACCCGTTAACCAAAATCATTTAAAAGAAGAGTGCAGCATGCAGTCACCTATGGACATAATGAAGTAGTCGTTGTTTGATCGCTTGTGGGTAAGACATACTAGTGGAATAAATCTTGCCATTTTTCTTTATCGTGGGAGTTTTATATAAATCAAGATTTGACTGAAAATGATCACGAAGCAGATAATTGAGTTATTTATTAAAAAGTACTTCGGTGTTAAAATCCTGGTGCTTTTTGTTTTTTTTGTTTAATACGATTGGACATATTATTGAAGTGATTTGTCCAATGAAATGTGACCATAAAAATGATATTTAACTTTTGTATCGGAATTTAGTGAGTGCTTTTTAACGAATCAAAATCTTCTGATTCTTGTTGACTGAAAGTTTTGAGATGGGAAACTCATTTATACGAGATACAACAATATATGAACCAGAATTGCCAAAACCAAATACAAAAGCCAACAAACGACATGAGTATAGTTTCGTTAACTCATTAAATAAGGTACTTCTTTACCAATGAATTCTCATTCAATTTTAATATTCGTAGGAAGAACAGACTCCACTTCATTTGGCAGCAAACAATGGACAAGATCAAGTTGTTAAAATGCTACTATTGGCTGGAGCATTTGTTGATTCAAAAGATAAGGTACGATTATAGTGCACTTGTCATTATTTCTTATGATAGATTGAAACTACTTCACTTCATTTAGCAGCCAAGAATGGTCATGATAAAGTTGTTAAATTACTTCTGGAGGCAGGGGCATTTGTTGATTCAAAACATTACGTACTATTAAGCTACACTTTTCAATATCTTTGACTTTTTGATAACGTTAGTTTGAAAGTACATCACTTCACTATGCAGCTGGTAATGGACATGACAAAGTGGTTAAATTACTACTACAAGCTGATGCATTTGTTGACTCAAAAGATAAGGTACTAATGATCTATGTAGGTCTTCTTATGCAATATTTTTAATAGGGAGGAATCACTCCATTGCACTCCGCAGCAAAGAATGGTCATGATAAAGTTGTAAAATTACTATTGCAGGCTGGTGCATCCGTTC
>JNBS01004867.1:0-14749 GCA_002081575.1 Thraustotheca clavata
TTGGTTATACTCGCCATTATATCATCAAGTACTGGGAGCTTGGGGCTACAAATTTACAGTGTTTGCCCACTTTTACAAAGACACTGAACCACGTAAAAGATTCTTACGTGGGTCTCCAATTACTTATCCTCGGTCGACTAAACAAAATGTACAATTGGTGGAGTACATAAACCAGTGTGTGGATCAACGACAATGGGATATCTCTCAACTCTTACGTGTTTCTTGGTCGGAAGTCGCACCACTTGATAATGAACTTATTCGGTGGCCTTTATTATGTGAAATAGCTTATGGTCACAACAATATCCCAATTGATAGTACTGAAACCACGATGTATGCCAACCATGATCTTCTTGCAAATCGATTCAAATACCTTCAAACATTCAATATTGCAATGCATCGACTACTGACATGGGTTCACTTTTCACTTGAGCCAAATCCTGGCAGTCTCGCAGCCATGATTTTGCATTCGCGAGGCTTAATCTTTAACAAGCTCAAGAAAACACTTTGGGATAGCTCACTGAAAAGAAGCCAACGTGCTAGCACTACGTTGGACTTAATTCTAAACCGACCTAAAGCTATGCGTCAACGAGCGTCTAGTGTGGTTGATGAAGAAGCTCGATCAGCTCTCTTTACACAAGCTTTTCGACAACTCAACGCTGCTGAAAATTATCACTTTCGACGTAGTGACAATGTCTATTATGTCAAATTCTTAGGTGAAAATGCTGAAGATGCCGGGGGTCCTTATCGTGAGACTTTTTGTCAATATAGTTGTGAACTTCAAAGTTCACAACTTCCTTTGTTATTAAGAACTCCAAATGCTGCGCACAATGTAGGTGCATTCCGTGAAAAGTGGGTTCTCAATCCTGGTGCATTTGGTTCTCAATCAAGGCTTCGACGTCGATTATTTGAGTTCTTGGGTAAAATAATGGGTGCTATTGTAAGGTCTCGTGATTACATTGCTCTTGATCTAGCTTTGGTTATGTGGAAATGGCTTGTACATGAACCACTCCAAGTCAGTGATTTGGAATCGATGGACCGAATGCTGGTGCAATCTATGGCCAAGATACGAACAATCGATTCCCTTGGAGTGACAGAAGAAATGTTTGAAGACATTGTGCTTGAGACTTTTACTACTTTATCTACAGACAATCGCATGGTTGAAATCAAACCAAACGGAAAGAGTATTCCAGTCACATTTGCTACTCGGTGTGAATTTGCTGACCTTGTGGAGCATTTTCGGCTTCATGAATTTGATCAAGTGTTACGCTATGTGGAACTTGGACTTGGCAAAGTATTACCTCTTCAATACCTTCATCTTTTTACCGCCAACGAATTTGAAAAAATGGTGTGTGGTTCTCCTGAAGTTAGCATTAGCCTTTTACAGCAATGTACAGAGTATAGCTCGTGTGCTGCTACAGATCAACACATTGTATGGTTTTGGGCAACATTGAATGCTTTTTCACACCAAGAACGAAGTGCTTTTCTACGTTTTGTTTGGGGAAGATCACGTCTGCCTAATTCAGTAGCAGAATTTCCTCAATGGTTCAAACTACAATCCTTTTCAAAAACACCAGCAGATTCTTACTTGCCTGTGGCACATACTTGCTTTTTCGCATTAGAGCTTCCACCGTATTCAAGTCAAGAACTATTGTCCAAGAAACTTTTATATGCGATTTACAATTGCCAGGAGATTGATGCGGATGGTGATAGTGTAGCTGCAAATCAACTAGGATGGGAAGAATAGCATGGCTAAAACTTGTTGTGGTTGATGTCAGCTTCAAAGAATAGTTAGCTATTTATTATCGCCAAACACTTTATATACCTACAGTACTTACTGGTTATTAGTTCTCCTTGTAAGTATCAATTCACTATATTTTACAATTTTTAATTGTTAAATGATTAACTAATCATGAATAGAAAACATCATTATGTTGTGCTCAAAATTGTTAGTAAACGATGCCCATGTTGGTGTACATTTGGAATCGTATCGAACAATGTTTTTGTCACCTTGCATTAATCTTGATTCAAATCTGCATTCCACTGATGTAGCCACACCCTTTTTCACTTCTGTAAATGTTCACAACCAAATTTGTGTCAGCATCTGCTGTAAATGGGATCACAGCCCTGAAATTGTGTTATTCATGTGAATGCCATCAGTAGACAAGTAAAAGTACCTTTAGACGACACAAGTTTACTTCACATAGAGTATGTTGAGCATGTTGGCGAGTAAGAAAGAATACTACTAGAACTGCCATAGTCAACACAATATGAACAAGCTTTTACTGGAGCTGGAGTAGGGCTGGTGTTGGGGCTGGTGTTGGGGCAACAGTGGGGACTGAAATTGGCACCGCAGGCATCTTTGGCAAGAAGCAAAGTCACATTACCATTATATAAATTAAGATACTTATGTACGCAAGTTGAATTTACTGACATGTTGTAAAATCTGCAATGATCAATCACGATTGCATCCAACTAAACTTTGCGATACTGTTGACGAACGACAAAAATGACGTGACTGTTGTATTGTTCTTGTTTATGCTTTAAATGTTACATTTTGAATAATATGTAAGAGTCTACAAATACTAGTGCAAATAAACTGTTTGATAACATATATCATGTTCAAGTCTTAATGATAGGTTTAATTACTCACACAGTCTAGCAAAACAATTGTATCAAAGTACTATAATACAAGAATAATTAAGATAGATTACTCTTAGTTTGCTCTACACAAACTTTTGATACTGACTGTACATCTAACGTTGTACAGTATCCACTAAATTTCATCAAAATTGTATTTCATTTTTACGAAATTCACAGACTCAAGTAAACTTCATCACAATGTACAATTTCACGTAAACCATTCATGTAAACCATTCCAGCATTTAATAAATCATTGCTATTGCGATCGACATTTGGATCGATATAAAGCCTATGACATCTATGAACCAAATGAATTTTATGCAAAAACAATATATCATTCATTATCATCACATCGACTCGTTGTAGTCATTTTTTCTTTCGTAATTTTGCCAATATTTTCACGTTAATGGACGCCCAACTCGAACTGCAATAAATTTGTTAAAAGTCAATGTAATGGAGCATGGTCTACCTGAAATGATTCTAACACAGGTAAGTTCGTTGTGTAAATGGGCTGCAAAATTGATACCAATGAAGTATCATTTAATTAATTATTTTTATAGGGCTAATTAATCTCTATATCAAAGCAATCGACTTCGTTTCCTCGTTGTCATGGCAATCACACAGCATAACATACATCAAATCAGCTTTTCAGCCTAATTTCACAAAATGACACCAAAAGCAAAATATTTACACCTGTGGTATAAAACATTTCATGTACAATCTAGAGCAAATAGGTTGTTTTGAAGTCGACCAAGTGTTACTGTGCTATAGTTCAAATCCCAATAGCTTTTTGCATCAAGTAGAGCTAAATCGGACTAAACATTCAATTGCAATATGTAATCATCATTTCCAGGAAATTGATGTGATATATATCAAATTAGTTAAACGACCAAGTATTTCTCAATTGAGTTGGTTGTATATTATTGTAGCTATCGTTGCTGACTCAAAAGCGATAGAATGCTATGAGAAAGCTGCCAGTTGGAAGATCGAGACTCATTTGCAGCAAACAAATCACTTGTTGTGCATGGTTTTTCTAATGATGACGTCTGCGCTCCCCAACGTAAAAAGACGTGCTCCCACACCTACACAATGGCATAAATAAACATCTACTACGATCTCAACATACCCGAACAGAACGAAGCAACGTTGATTGAGCTGGTTGTAGGATTTGATCGGGCATAAAATCAGAGTTTCTCAGTTCATTACGAAAACCATTGAGCCATGCCCAGATTGACACGGTGTTTTCACTCAGTTTAAGATTTTCGCGTGCTTGTATGGAGTTGAGAAAAAATGTACCAAATCGACATGTATGCACTGAGTCTGCTAAAAGACACAAGAAGCCTTCGTTAAACCTATTGACACCACTGAGTAATCCTTGACAATAAATTGTTTGTACTCAAAGTAGGATGGATAAAGCTGCTGAAGCTGCCAAACACAATCAAGAAACTATGCACGATGAGTATAAAACCAAATACAACTCTACTTACTTGCATGAAAATAGGTGATTCTTCACTTGATGGTTTTTCTCCATTTGCAAGTCGCATTTGAAATGGATGACCAAATGCCAAGAAATCTTTTTCAACCAGCACTTGAAACCCAGTGATGGTTCTGTAGTAGGGATCCATGCACAGCTGAGCTAAAGCACACAATTGAGACGTACGATCCCAACCATGGCTGCAATGGACAAGCACCGATGTTTCTTGAGTATGAATCAAATCAATGATACGAAGCGTAGCTTGTAGACACACACGAATGTAATGAAGCCACTTGGTATCTTCAACATCACTGTACCAATACAAGTTATTGCATGTCAAGGACAATGAGAGTTCTCTAAGTTTTTTATTACTACGAGAATATGTTAGTGCAGAGAAGAAAGTTATAAATCTCACCTTTCACGCATTGAATGAATATTAGGAATGTTCATAAACTCAATCACAGAATTCTTGTACCGAAGCGTGGTTTCCACGCCATATCCTTTGGCTCTATTTGCCTACACGTAATTTGTCATCTTATGTATCAAACTTGCTTATTTTACCACAGCACTTGACATGGGTCGGCAATCAATGATATGAACCATTGGACGACTTTTATTAGCTTCTCCAAAAGCAGCAACAAGTTCTTCATCCAGCACCGAAAATGCATTCCCCATGCCAACCTACTAGCCATGAGCACATTCAATTTGCAAAGAATTAAACTTTTGGTTGACTCGATCTGCTCAACGAAGCACCATGAACAGGATGCAACCATGTAAGTGTTGGGATACGCCCAATTGAGCGAAATTGAGCAGCTTCTAGCAGTGTCTACACTCGATTAAAGTCACATGAACGCAATCAACTACACCTCATCAGTAATTTTGGCTGGTACAATGAGTTGAGAAGGATACGAATCCACTACAGCATAATCTTTATTAAAATCTGTCGTTCTCCATGCCTCATTATCCAAGACACCCAAACGAGCCCATTCACTTTCAGCATCATAAACATTCCATCCCTCACCAGTAGGCAAACAATCATCCATCGTGTACTCTTCTAAACTTCTTCGGCGCTCTTGGTGAACTTTAGGTAATCGATGCGAGAAGGCAAACAAATACGTTGGATTGTTGGGGAACGCATACGCATTGAGCAATTCATATACTTTGCCAAATGCTTTATCAACAAAGACTAAGTGGAATTTACGATGGTCTTTAGTTGTAATTTTTAACATGGCATTTTTTTCAATTTTTTCCACTCGGTTAATGGTGCCCAAAGGAATTGTGCAATACTCATGCACACGTCGAGTACTTTTAAATCTGCGTAGAATACTTTGAAAAGCCATTGAATCAGCATCATTTTCAGACATAGAAGGATGATAATAGAATTGTAGACGATACGTAGTCATCATAAGTCGACCTGGTAATGAATATTCAGTCAAATCTTTTGGCTGATCATTCGTATCCAAGGGCTCAGAGCTGCTTTCACTCGTACGAGAGGTATCAGTAGGAGTAGTTGTAGCGTACGTAGTTGTTTTGACAACTTGTTCCTTGAGCATTGAAAATGCGCTGTTAAATCGCGATTTCTTCTCAGTAGTTAGCACAGAAGCTTTGGGCACAGGCAAGTTTGGTGTCTTGACTGCAGTTCCAGCAAAAGCAAATGTAAATTCACATTTCACTTCAGCCATAACTTCACGTTCGCCAAAGAGTTTGGCCATCGGAAGCTCTTGCATGTCGGATATGCTCGAGGTTTGCTGAAGAACGGGAGTCATGACGTTGAATTTTATTCAAAGAATTAATCTTTATTAGAAAGATGTATGAAGGATGCATATTTTTATACCAACTTTGAACGAGGCCTCGCCTTCGTAGCCTGCATAGACTAGCATGATATTGTAGAGATGGTATGTATAAAGCATGATTTCTATCTTACCGCTATCAGAATACGCGTTAGATGTGTCTTTAGGCACTTTTCAATCATGGGAAATATCATTGATATTATCTGTGATTAGTGTAATTATACACTAATTTTCCGTAAACTCTGAATAAGAATTTTGTGCAATCATTTTACCCATTGTGTTCTTTTGCAATGACTTTTGTCATCTAATTGACAATAAATTGGTATTAGATAAATTGGTTTATTATCAGATAGTCTGAGTACGGGGATCTGAAAAACTGAATGAAACACAGAATTAATATTTCCTAATTTCAACCATGCTGTCCAAGGCAATTATATTATGCCTTGTGTGTTTAAACATTGCTATAACAGTGAATAGTGAACCAGCACCGTTTGGTACAGTAATTGGAGTCACAAATGGTCCTACAAATGTGTATTCTTGTAATAATCCGCCACAAGATGATCCAAATTATTATCCTGAAGGAACTGATGATTCGAATGGGACGTATACTGGAATTAAATGGCAATGTGTTGAGCTTGCTCGTCGGTATTTGTTTATCAATTACAATCTTCTCTTTGATTCAGTTGATGGAGCATCTGATATTTACAATTTGACAACCATAACGAATGCTAAAGACAATTCAAAAGTGGCGTTTAAAGCACATGCACAAGGTTCTTCAATTCCTCTAGTCATCGGCTCTTTGGTAATTTACGACAAAGTTGGAAAATATGCTCCTTGGGGTCATGTTGCTGTTGTTGTGAATGTAACCTCAGATCACATTGACATCGTAGAGCAAAACGTTGAAGACACATACTGGAAAGAGTCCTATTCACGTCGTCTTAATGTAACTCGCACTGCTTCCTCATTCACGATAAACAAATATTATCCTGAAGTTGAAATTGTACTTGGATGGATGACTGCAGATATTCATCCTCAATGCTAAGCTGCCACGTATATTAAAATCTTTTTATATTATTTTCTTTTATAATTAGACTTTTTTATGATACATAAAGTAGTTTTAAATAAATATAGCAAACAAAATAAAATAATTTGATTTGCCAAGAATTATCCAATCAAATGCATCTCTATTTTATTATAAAACTATATATTGGAGTTAGTAAAGAAAATTAAATCTTATTTTATAATTGGTAGTGGTGTTATAGGCTTATTGATTGGTCAGAATAAACCAATCAAATCAAAAATAAACAAAGCATTGGCGATAAACACATTGAACAAAAGCATCATGACACCAAAGACAATAGCTGATGAAGAACCACGAGCAAAGAAAGCAAAGACAGAGGAATCTATTAATCGAACGTACGATGACCTTGTGGCAATGACTCAACATCATCCTGATTTTAAAAAGGATTTTGTACGACCTCCCAATACAATTTGTACCCAAACTATGAAGAAGAGTTCGAAAGCTAAATACAAGAAAATCGTCGCAATGGATTGTGAAATGTGTGTCATTATGAATGAAACAACGAAAGAAAAGAATGGTAAAGCTCTTGCTCGTGTTTCTGTCGTGGATGGTGAAAATCCTGATGAAATTCTTGTTGATTTGATTGTCCATCAACCACCTCCTGGTTGGATTGTGACTCAATATAAACAAATGATTCATGGTATTCTACCTGAAGTCATTGATAGCTCCAAGATTGAACCTGAACGGGCACGAAAAGAAGTATTAAAATACATTGGACCTGATACAATTGTTGTGGGACATAGTGTTTTCTTTGATTTGGCTTGCATTGGAATTTATCATACTAAAGTCATTGATACTGCATTCATTTTTAGCCGTAAAGAAGTAGAAGATGCACAAGGCAAACCAAGTCTTCGCGATTTAACATCACAACTATTGGAATTGGATATGCCTGGTATTCACGACTCTTACTTGGATGCAAAAATGTCGATGCTTGCTGCTAATTATGCTTTAACAAACGCATGTGGCCAAGTTATTGTAAATAAGCGACGATTAGAAATCTTTGAAGAAAAGAGAGCTATCAAAGCTGCTGAAAAGGAACTTGAACAAACCAACGCTGAAGTCCGACTAGTTGTTCATCGTATTCCCAAAGGTATTTTCAATACCGATGTCGAAAAATTCTTTGTTTCTAAGTCATCAGTGGTGCCTACAATGGTTGAAAACATTGTCTTTTCTAACTTTGGATCATGCAATGCATACTTTCGATCAGAAGCACATGCTCTTCTTGCATTTAACACAATTCAAGGTGCAGAATCTAAAGATCCAAGTGGACGTCCATTTAAACTAGTCAAGATTCCAACTAGACGAGGAAAACTTATGGACAAAATTAAAGTGATGATAGCCAAGAAATAGCTTTATTAGAATAAATTCATCTCTCTCTAGATCACTTAAACTTACATTAAACTACGTGATAAATAATGTGATTCTGATCGATCATCAATAGTTCCATGTTCATGATCTTCAAAATCATGATAAATCGAAAACTCACCATCAGAAATCATTGAATAATCATCATCTCCAAGTAAACTTACAGGTTGATCTTTTGCAAATGGAAGCATATATCCCATATAAAACATACCACGTCCAAATGCAAAGCACGATAAAGTTGTCCAAACAAGAATTACTAGAGCTCCAATGCAGTTAGCAGCCCATTGTTTAACCCCAAGATGTCCATCACATTGTTCCCATACTCCACATGATCGAGTTGTATTCCAATTTGATTCGTATAAAAGCCCTTGATTACACTTTGCTGCTTCAGACAATCGTGATGAGGAAGCCAACAAAGTAGCAGAAATTAAACCAAAAACACCATTACCAAGATGAATAGCTATTGCATCTCTAGGACCGATGATATCATGTGAAGATAATAATCCATCCATAAATACAAATGTAATTGCGCTACCGATACCAATCCCAATTGCTGAAATTGGGTGAACTACTGGTGCTGAAGCTGATATAGCAACAAGACCACTTAAAATGCCATGGTTGATTGCATTTTCATCAACAAAAGTCCATTTCCAACGAATTATACTTATGGTGACACCACTAGCAGCAGCACTTAATGTCATGTTAACAGCAGAAATCATGCTCACAGAACTACAAGTACCTTGTACTGATACTGTTGAGACTTGAATTAAACCATACCATCCAAGCCAAATAAATAATCCTTTCATTGATGTAATTGTAGTAAATTGATGCCAAGCAAATGAATCATCTTTAGATTGTGGTACAAGTAAAAGAGCAATTAAAATTGATGCTCCTGCAGTAAGATGAATGATTGAACTACCAGCCATATCTAATACACCAACTCCAAAAAGACTTTGATCATTTAAATTTGATAACCATCCACTTACTGACCAAACAGTATGAACTATAGGTGGATGTACAATAACAACTACAAAAAGTGTGTATAGAATTAAAGATGGTGGTGCTAATTGTCTCTCCAAATTGCTCAGAATAATTGTTGCAAGAAAAAGCGTCACAAGAAGTTGCTGAAGCCAAAATGCCAAATGTATCGCAGTATTGTTTCCGTGAAAAAAATTGCCACCAAATATAAACCCATCATACCCAACAAATGAACCACTCTGTCCAAACCCAAGTGCAAATGTAAACGCATAGCTTAGTAATGCTATAATGATTGCAATAGCAATCATTTGCATGCCTTGAAATGATTTCGATGCTATTCCGATAAGTATAAACATGCTTTGAAATGTACAAAAGAGCATCCATAAAATATCTAATCCATTGGATGAGCAACCTGAACTTTGTAATGCTTGATTAAATGTAGACCAAGAATATGTGCTTTGGTGACCATTTATATAGACAACAATCGTCGCATTAGCCGTATCCATTGTACACTTTAAACAATACTTCCATGGCGTTTAAGCTGTTGATAGAACAACTAGTTATTGTAGAAAGACTACATGAACCAGATTGTTACATTATTTACTTGATACATATTTGGTTATCATGTAATATTTTTAGTTGATTTTAACGCTATGAATGAAAGCTATGAAGATGATTTTGATGTTGTACATGAAGCAGAATACGATGACGATTATGAAGAGGAAACTGAGAGCTTACCACCTACTACAATTGTTGATGAAATAACTTTACAAGATGGTCCTGTAGCTAAAGATGAAATAATTTGTCCAAGCACCAAACAAGAAATTACACCTTGCGCAGAGGAAGAAATAAGACAAGATGATGCTGAAGAAATGGTGATTGAAGAGCAAAGAGCTACTACAACTTCAATACCCATAGCCATTGAGAATATGGATAAAGAAAAAATTGTCTGCGATGTGGAATTCTCGGTTGATGTGGTGCAGCTTCATTGTAAACGTTCTTGCGATCGAGGCAATCATACAGTGTCAATGGATGATGATATGGATAAAGCAGCACTTTGTGCTGCAAAACGCGTTCAAATATTCCGACGATTAAAAGCAACGCAAGAACAAAAACAAAAAGAATATCAAATGAAATTTATTCAAGCTAAACATGCATGGCGTCAAAGTTATAGCAAACCAAAAAGTAGTGAAGAATATTTGAAAGCATCTACTCTACATGTCCAACAAGTTAAAGAACAACAAATGATGCTAGAGATACAAGCTAAAGCTAAAATTTGGTACAAACGCAAAAAAAGTCAAAATAAAAGTACACATCAAGATATTAAGTGTCGAGCAACTGAATTCTTAGCAAAGGAAAAAAAAGCTAAGCGCGACAAAGCTACCAAAGAAGCTGCGATGAAAAATCAACTTAACGTGGCTTTGAAACAAGTCTCCGTAATCGCAAAAGCAACGAGGGAAAAAAGCTGCGGGTACAAATGCTCATCTGGTTCGTACATTCTGAAGCAAACAAACATAAAACATACTAACCAAGCTACTTATTGCAAGGATCTTCAGCCTGATCACTTGGATGTGACATCAACTGAAGCTGAGGATGACGCCATAGCTCCACCCATGCATTTTGAACCAACTCATGAGCCTGAACCAATTTCACCTTTACGTATGGACAATGCAAGTATTTTAAATGAGTCTGAGCATTTAATTCATCCATTACCAGATTCTCCTATTGTAGAAATGGTCACAGAAGCTTTGATGGACTCTATTCTAGACAAGGAAAATCTGCATGATGTTAAAATTGAAGACAAGCGCCCTCCTCATGCCACGTCATATACATTTAGCGACATTTAATATTAGTGAAATAAAAAAGATCAATTCACTCGACGAGGTTGATGCAATGAACGATTCTTTCGACGCGATGCACGAAAGCCTTGGTACTTGTATGGAGTAAATTTGGCTTTGGTATTTTGGTAAATTTTGCGATCTGGTTCCGGCGGCGGTAGTATCATATACTCGGTAAGCATACGAGTCAAATAAAGTTGCTCGATCGTAAGCATTGTTAACGCAGCATGTCCCATTCCAATCATAGATTCTTTCTTTGTGTTTTCATCCATAAAGGCAAAGTTAATATCCCATGAACGATGTTTCTCTTTGTTAGGCATCTTGACTAAATTCTGTCAAAAAGGTAATGAAAAAGAACAACAAGATCGGATTGGAGAAAAAGATTCGAGTCTTTGATTGGTTAAAAGCACTTTAAATTTTGATTGGTGAAATTTAACGCGCAATGCAAGTGAGCTTTTCTCGAAAAGACCATGTGGTAATTAAATATGTGAACTCATAGTGTGCAAAGAAAATGGTTGTGTGCATGGAAAATGAAGATTTGCGAAATGTACTGACGTGTGAAATCTAATTATTCGTATTTATGCGAGGTTATAATCTCTCCTTTCATACTATTCACTACCAAAAGGTTGTTTGAATCATTGAATTTTTAAAGATTTGAAACGTACTATCAACAAAGTCAGAATACCATAAGAAAGAAGCTTTGAATGATCCGTTGAAGTAAATCTTATTGATTGGATAATATATTAATGAAAAGTAACCAATCAAATCATTCCAACAAAGTTACAATTTCTTATTGGTAGAATGAAGACAAACCACATGCTGTTGATTGGTTCTTTTTTGGAAATGCAATATTAAACTTCAACCGGTCGTTGATTGGATACTGTTGGACCAATAAGTAAAGGCGGTGCGACATGTGGTTATTTTTACCTACAAACATTTTTAAAGAAAAATAATGTTCACGAAAGATGACAGAACTCATATTTGAATTTGCTTTAAGAAGAAGAAATGAGTGCAACCGTCGCGCAATACCCTGTGATGGCCGCGTCTTTGGGAGCTTTTCGTAAAGCTCATGCCACTACAGAAGGTTCTGAACGGATTGCACTTGTATTGGACATGGATGAATGCCTTGTGCATACTAAAATTCTTTCGGAAAAAAAACAGGATTATCGACAGGATGAAGAACGACCTGAATCAACAAATTTTGATTATCCTGAAAGTTTTCAAGTTGTTATGGAAGATGGTGAACGTGTGATTGTTAATAAACGTCCTGGTCTTGATGTCTTTTTAAAAGAAGCAAGTGTACACTTCGATTTGTATGTCTTTACAGCGGGTTTGGAAATGTATGGCAAACCTATATTGGATGTTTTGGACCCAACGAATACATTATTCAAAGGACGATTCTTTCGTACATCTTGTACAATGAAACGTGGTTTCTTTATGAAAGATTTACGTTCAATTCGTTCGGATTTATCCAAAGTAGTTTTGGTTGATAACAATCCTGTGTCGTTTTTACCTCAACCAAGCAATGGTATTCCTGTTCCTAGTTTTTACGACGATGTACATGACAGAACGCTTGAATCTCTTACTAAAGTCGTCATGACTTTGCGTAATGTCACGGATGTTCGTCCTCGTCTTCATCAACTCTTTCGCCTTGCCGATCTCTTGGCAGAACATCGCAAATTACTGTGGACTATGTAAACGTTGTATATTATTATAGTTTTGAAGTATTTAGATATAGATAAATCAAGTCTTGTGGCGTATTTAAAAACGTAATTAAATTGAGTGAATTTAAATACTATCAGTATCCAATTTACCTTGTCGTACACACATCAAATTTCACGTTGCTTTGTTGGATTCATTACACATGATCACAGTTTATACCGATCCTTTAGCTTCTTCAACATCTCCCACAGATACTACTCTTTATCTTTCTTCCTATCTACATGTAATGATAAGAATCTTTTAAATAATGGCGGGAAAACAACTCGAAAAATAGCTTGCGTTTCAGTATATTAGTATGACGTCGCCTTGTTGTGGACATTCATGGTCTGATCCAAAAGTTCCTCACTTGTGTAGCATGATTGAACCTTCTACAACATTAGAGACTGTAATCCCATCAAGAAACAAAGGCTTTGCTGAAGCAATTCAAGTGTTTATACGTATTCGTCCACTTATTGATAGAGAAACAAGCAATGCATCATCTTCTCATTTTATTCGTGCTACAAGCAATGATGTACAAGCTTAAATAGATATGTAGTAGATTTCTAAATGAATTCTTGATAGACTATCGAAGTACAAACAGCAGAATCCAATATTAAATGCAAATATGATGCTGTCTTTGGTCCATCAATGAGCCAAGAAGATGTATATGATCAAGTTAAAGAATGTACTGAAGCTTTTCTTAATGGATTTAACGCTACATTATTTGCTTATGGACAAACAGGAAGTGGAAAATCCTATACAATGTTTGGTGCTGAAGCTGATATTTCACGCTTTCGTCCTGGATTAGCTAAAAGCCAAGCTGGAATTATTCCACGAGCTATTAAAGATATCTTTGCTGGTATGATTAAAATGAGCTCTGAACAAGAATGTTCATTGTATTGTTCATTTGTACAAATTTACAATGAAAACATTTATGATTTATTACGTGATGGAAATATGGATAAACCATTAACAATTCATGAAGATAGAACGAATGGCATTTATGTTGAAGGATTATCTGAATATGTTGTAAGAAGTGTACATGATTGTCTTGCTTTATTACAATGTGGTGAAGAAAATCGTGCTGTTCGTGCTACTCATATGAATTTGGTCAGTAGTCGAAGTCATAGTGCTTTTCAAATCTTTCTCGAGTCTAAACGTAAAGATGGTACATTAACAAAATCCAAGTTTAATCTTGTTGATCTTGCTGGATCAGAAAAATGGCATGGGGATAGTGCTATGCAGGTTTATTATTTTTCAATTTTTTCATCATTATTTTCTAGTATAATCATGTGTCTGAAATGACAAATATCAACCTAAGTCTTCACACTCTTGGACGATGTATTGGAGCTCTATCAACTAAAGTAATTTCCTAGTATTTCACATAGTTTAAATTGTTGTAGGGCAATAGTCATGTGCCTTACCGTGATTCTAAACTAACTCGATTACTCCAAGATAGTTTAGGTGGTAATACCAAGACTAGAATTATAGCTACATTATCACCTTCGATTGATTGTGTTGATGAGTCCATTTCTACTTTAAAGTTTGCTGATCGAGCCAAACAAGTAGATTATAAAAAATATCATTAACTTATTGGAAATTTAGGTTATGGTTTGTGTTCGTGTCAATGAACAACGTGTTATAGATCCTGCCTATGTGGATAAATTAGAGCAAGAAATAAATCAATTACGTGGTATTATTTCGAGTTTTGGCTCAAATAATGAAGAAGCTTCATCAAATCAAGTCGAATCTCAACTTGTTAAATTGCTTAAAGAAAATTCCGAGTTAAAAGCTCAAAATGCAAAATTAACAAAAGAATGTGATGAAAGACCAAATAATCGTATTGGAACTAGCCCAGAGTCTATGGATTTAGATCGGAAGA
>JNBS01004868.1:525-15586 GCA_002081575.1 Thraustotheca clavata
TCCACAATAGCCATACGCCACTCGTAACCATAGGCCACTGTTTTGTATGGCATTTGAAATGAGTTCCACTCTCAACGTTCCAAAAGCAAGAGGTATTCCTAGGCATTTGGAATAATTCAAGACTGATATCATACTCAAATAGATTTTTAACCCATACATTGAGTCATAAAACAGATAATCTAAATTTACGAGTAACACGGCTATTAATCTGTTTTGAGAAAGAAAATTACATATTAAATGAAATGATATACACAAAAGCTGCAATGAATATAAAATTCTGCATAGCACAAAGTAAGAATGTATCTTTTAGACTCTACCACTTTAGGAATGTCAAAATATGACAACTGCGTTATTTGTCTGCTCAAAATAGAATTAATCTTATATCACAATTGCCAATTGTTTAACCAGGTAAATAGTTAGTATGCAAAGAAGACTAACGCTCCTACTTGCAAAAATTCCAGTCAGACGTAGCCTCATGCAGAAGTACATTGCTTGTCAAAAGAAGTTCCCCAATTGTCGTTCAAAAAGAGTAAGCTGATTGATCAGTCGAATATTCCAACATGTAAACAATAGAAAAAAGAGCAGATAAATGACGTAATGCGATACAATCTCTTTCATTTTCAATTCAGCTTCAAATTCCGACGAAGTGATAGGGCAGGTTTGAACTAAACAGTCTACCAAACTTGTAATGATTTTGGATTCTATCTGGTATCTACAACATCAGAATTCATTTCGTGTTTGAACTTAGACTCAAGTTAAGTGGAATTAAATCTTTCTGTGATATTCGTGAAGACCCGGACAAACTAATCCTATTTTGGGACATACATATACTATTGTTTGATTGGTTAAAACTAACGTGGTAAGACACTTTTTGATTGGTTGTTTAAAGGTCATAACGTACATTGATTGGTCATTTTCACGAGTAAAAAGCATCATAATGGCAGGGAAGCGTAAGGTTATTCAACATGAAGACTCGGATAAAAGAATGCAAGCTTCAGATAACAGTGATAGTGAAGCCGAATTAACCACTGCTCCAGTCAAGACAATGGCTCAATGGGAAGCATTAGTGGATGAAGAAGTGAACGCAACGTTGCCTGAGCTCCTCCACCAATATATTGGAACTGCAAAGAAACATCGTCATGATCTTCTCAAGCATGCGTTTGAAGGAACTACAACAGTATGTAATTTGGCTGCTTTAGTGAAAGAGAATGGCAATGATACACAGCTTGAAACATTAAAAGATTTAACAGCAAACTATATTCAAATGCAGGGTGAAATTAATACGTATGAAGACAAATTGGTTGCATTAGATCATAATGTTCTTGCCAAACGTATTCCAAAAACATTTAATGGAATATTGGATACATCGAATGCCCCAACTGTTGATGTGAGCCGACATGAATACTACAAAAAATTTTGTGCTGCTGCTGGGGTAAATTCACTATCTGAAAACATAAAATTTATCCCAGTATTTAGATTGAAGCAGATGAAGATGAGGATGCTGATGTTTTGGTACAAGAAACAGAGACTCTCCAAAGCCTTTTGTGCCCTATCACACAAATGGAAATGACAGAACCCGTGCAAAAGTACGTACACTTTCAGTAAACTATTTCATTTAAAGCTGATATGTAGTCGGGCATGTGGGCATACATATTCCAAGAATGGTATTGTAGCCCATTTACGCCGGAAGAATGGGTGTCCAATTGCTGGTACATGAATTAAACTGTCCAGAGGCCAGTCTTAATAAGGCAATAGGATGTCGCGAAAAAGTCACCATGGACTCATTAGAACGTAATGTTGAAATGGAAGTGCTCATTGCAAGGTTACTAAACCAAGCTCAATACTCTCAATCATTCTATGTCATAGAAAACAGCAACGCATTCAACTTGAAACACAAAATACCACTGCCATGGACTCGGACGATGATGATGAAATACCTGAACATAACGTTGAGTGATAATCTGGTGATATACCAACTAAATGAATTATTTTCACCAACTAGAGTGAATTCTTACATTTGCCTAAGATCAAGTGGACTGTACCAACATGACAAGATGTCCTCCATTCAAATTCACTTGCCCCAACTAAATTATCCATTATAGATAGCTCTTGTTTGCATTCCCTCTGGACTTTTGTCTGTAATGGTGTCAAATCACTCTAATGCATCGCCATCCATCTTAGAAACAAACGCAATTTCTTGCTGCAAAAAAAGTGATAGCGCATCTGACGTCGCACTAAGTGAATTGACAATCTCATACGAGCTTCATTTTTCAATTGTACCATGACATCTCAAGTGTGCTTTTTCAACGACTGTACCAAACCAGTACTTCCTGGTTCATGGAAATGTGCTTATCATCGTCGTCGTGCTCGTTGTTTGGTCCAAGAATGTACAAACCAAGTACATGCTCGTAATCTTTGTGTTCGTCATGGTGGTCAAAAAACTTGTCAATATGAAGGATGTTGTATGAATGCTCGTATCCGTGGTTTTTGCTACAAACATGGTGGTAAAGATAATCGTCGTCAATGCAATGTTGATGGATGTACTCGCAATGCTGCTTATGATCATAAATGCATTGCTCATGGTGGTGGCCGTCGGTGCACTATGGAAGGATGTTCAGCTCATGTTCGTAAACAAGGTTTATGTGGTCGTCATTACAAAATGACTGCAGCTGAAGTTGATGTCAAGGCTGTCTTATTATCTCCATCTTCCTCATCATCTACCATTTCGTTCTTGGATGCTCTGTTTGATGATTTGATGGAATATGAACGAAGTGAAATGGGCAAAGATAACATCAAATTGGAACCTATCAAGATCGAACCAAGCAACTACCATAGCTTTAAAGGTGTAGAAAATGGTCTCAATTGGCAACAATTGCTTAGTACAAATATTTAAAAAGATAAGATAGACATTTTTCCATGTAATCCTTCTTATCGTTATCTTGAGAGCCTCACCCAGAACGCGATAGATCAGATACGAGTAGTGGGACCTTATCATTGCTAACATACTCATACATTCATCAATGGCCATTAATACACCACGTGGTATGTAGTCCAACGCATTATGTTGGTGTCTGTCATGTACTATGAGTAATTGTTACATGCAAAATATGATGGTACTGTAGACTGCAAAGCTGTCGCCATTCGAATCTAAGCTGGTTTTGGATACAAATGGACAACGTAGCACCACGTTTACTACAAGCATAAGAGAAAAAGATGTCCATTATCCATTCTTAGCCTCATCAATAGTACTATCAACCATTACGCGTACTATTTCAATTCATACAAATTTTAATATCAAAAGAGCGACTCATCCATCTTGATCTGCGTTGCTGTAGGATAACATTGGATTTGACTACGTGAAGCCAAAGATTAGGATGAATATAGTGGGAGGTATGCACTCCATCAACAAAAAGATTGCTCGCTCAATGATGACTAATGCTACGCCAAATTTTCCAAACGCAGCTACATGGATAAGCGCATCGAGCTCCGTTATATCGTACTGTAGTAGTTGCTGCTAATGCGTTCTATACCCATTTGAGCTTTTTATCATCTAATTCCTTTTCCTTGGCGTCAAAATTGATAAGAAAAATGTCATGTCTGATTGTGTGACGATCGAAAAGTGATATCCCTCTGTTTAACGACTCCATTGTTTGTTGTTCTAAATGTGGCATTTGCCACTCGTAAGAAAATCTACAGTATTTTCGGTTTCTTATTGAAAAGGCACTTTTGGCGCGAGATGAGTAAGTCCAAGCAATTGCCGATGTGGGGACGTCCTACGAGTGAAGGGGAAGAGAAGCTGGTGCTAATTGTGTGTTTAAATAAGCTTATGCTTCGTAGCGTCCCAGTGAGTTGCTTCATGAGCTTACTTCCAAGACTTCCAAGTGTGCAAAAGGAGCAATTCCAAAGATTATTCAAGTATATGAATGATTTAGGAGAAATTATTATTGATATGTGATAGTTTATGAACCTTGAAGACCATACATCACAAAGTATTACATCAGTTCCAGTGGATCGTCCTTTGTTTGAACCAAATCCTGGTGCAATCTTGTTTGATGAGTATATTCCATTTAATACACATTATGCTAAGCTGGCATTACGGAATAATGATACTGTCGCAAGAAGAATCAAGATTGAACCACCAGATTCACGTTTTTTAAAGATTAAAAAGTTACAAGGAATTGAAAGAGATGGAAAAATTGCTGCTGGGATTGAAGTGGTTTACCAAATTGAATTTTTACCGCAAGAACGAAAAGAATATGCAATTGATTTAATATGTGTCACTGAACGTGAAAAGTTTATTGTGCCAGTGAGAGCTAGAGGAACATTTGCTGCATTAAGTTTTCCTGATGAAGTTGACTTTGGATTGTGCCCTGTTAAGATTAATTGTACCAAAGTTATGACTGTGCATAATGTTGGAACTCGTGGAGCTAAATTTGTATTGACTGCTACACCACCTTTTACTGTGACACCAAGGACTGTTTATTTAGATATTGGAGCAGCGATACAAGTAGAGATTGAATTTCATCCAAGACACACCAAAGAACGTGAAGGTGAACTGGCAATTCAAGATGAAACAGGGCGATCTTCTTATGTTAAACTTATTGGAGATGTGACTAATCTCGAAGTGTACTTAAGTCATCCTATGGTTGAACCAAATCCTGCTTATTTGACACTAAGTTCAAGAAAACGAATCAAGATTTGCAATGGAAGTGATCATCCTGTGGAGTTTTCATGGAAAGCGTACGCTGGTGAAAAGAGTGAAGAAAGTGAACGAGTACGACTTTTGGATGAGCTTCAAAGAATGGAAACCAGTGAAATTGAAAACTTGGATCAGGTTCAATGCTCAGAAGATGAACGAATTGATGCAATGGGCATTTTACATCGCAAATACAAAAACTTACGCAAAGCTGTGCATGATGACTCGATGAATTTCCTAGACGATTGCTTTTCACTTGATCCATCGAGTGGAAAAATATGGGCACACTCAGATGCAGAAATTACAGTCACTTTTATTCCACAGGTTGCAGCAATGTATTCGTGTACAGCTTTTTTGGATATTTCAGGCCGAGATACAAGACTTCCACTTCAAATTCGTGGTCGTGGAATTGGACCTCAAGCATGCATACTATACGATGATCTTTTTGACTTTGGCGATGTATTTATTAATGATCCCCAAACGCACGACTTTTCTATTCAAAATCGAGGTGAAATTCCAGCAGAATATGAATTAGTGCCCATACCATTACCGAATGGCGTTGATATTCAATTTAAACCTTCGAATGGTGTTCTCGGAATTGGCGAGACTTCAAAAGTATATCTAACCTTTGCCTCTGCTGTATTGGGGGAAATCAATATTACATTCAATTTTAAACTTAAAGGCTCTGATGACCTGCTCCGAGTTCGCTTTAAAGCTTTAGTAATACCTCCAATGTTTCACTTTGATTGTGAATCGATTGATTTTGGCAAAGTTTCATACGCTTTTCTTCAAACCAAGACAATTAAATTAGTCAACACATCACGCATTGCTATGGAATATCAACTTCGAATTCCACAAGATGGATTATACAAGCACAAGGAATTTGTTTTGACCCCAATGGAAGGTCGATTGGCTCCATTTGCATCCCAAATTATTCAAATCGATTTTACAAGTGTGAACGTCAAGGTTTATGAATATTTTTTGGTTGTCAGTGTGCAAGGAGTTGGTTCAGATTTGCTCAACATTCCCATTGTTGCACAATGTTTTGTACCAGAAGTTCAGGTGTTAAAGACAGAGTTGGTGTATGGCGATTGTTTTTTGCGATATCCCCACGTACAATCACTTCACTTAGTTAACACCAACTTACTTTTACCCGCAAAGTATGAATTTGTTCCCCAAGATGAGCACTCAAAAGTTGTTGCAGTCTACACTGGCAATGAATCATCAGGGGATATTCCTCCTAATAGCACAAAAGTTATTGAAGTGGCTTTGGTTTGTGAAAAACTTGGAAGTATTCGACTGCCTTTATATGTACGAATTGCCGGGTCTATTGATCTTCCTTTGTCTGTCACTGTTGTTGCTGTTGGTCGTGGACCTAGTATATTTATCAATTCCGAAGCATTAGCTTGGGGTTCAATATCATGCCTTGTAGATCACCCGAAAACTCTTACAATTAAAAACACAAGCTTAATCCCAGCACCATTCAAGACATTTATTCGAAATGCGCGGTCCAAGTTTACTGTGGATCAAAAGGAATATACCCTTGCACCCGACGAGTCCATTACAATGACAGTCATAGCAAATTTGGATGATACAATTATTTTTAAAGAGCAACTCCATATTCTTGTGACCGAAGGGCTCAACATATTAATTCCACTTTCTGCCAAAGGAACTGGCACAACAATGTGGTCACCAAGTGATATGAAAGTGATTGACTTTAAATTTCAAATGACAAATCGGCAATGTGAATGGACTTGTACATTAGAGAACAAAGGCAAACGTGGTCAAGTGCTTGCTTGGGTTAATAAAACCATTCGTCAGCAACAAACAGAACTTTTACAACGAGCTAAAGCAATTCAAAAGAGTTCAAGCAAAGCTAGTGTCAAAACGTTTGATCTTGGTGAAGATTTGCAGCCAATATTTTCTGTATTTCCAGCTTCAATTGAGCTTAAGCCACGAACTGCTTGTACATTTTACTTTCGTGGTTTCTCAACAAAAGCTGGCTTAATGCGTGAAGAATTAATATGTGAAACACGTATCGGACAAGAGAAAAATGCAAAAGTAGCATTTGCAACTGAGATTATGGCAAATTTTATAAACCCACGCATTGAGACATCAAAGCCTGATGGTCTTGATTTCTCGTATATTTATGAAGAAGGTGTTGATATGGAAACTCAAAGCCAACCTCTTACTTTGACAAACGTCTGTGAATTGCCACTATCATTTGTATTGCGAACTCAAGTCCCATTTTCAGTTGATATGTGGGAATCTATGCTACAACCCAAAGAAAGTGTCGAGCTTAATGTCGAATTTTATCCAGGCTATAAAGATGATCACATGAGTAGAAGTATCAATGGAAAACTAGTCATATCATATACGGGTCATCCTCAAAAAGACTCGCTCGACCTTCGAGGTGAAATTGGCTTTCCAAATCTTGAATTCGAGTATTCCAAAATTGACTTTGGCACAATACTTAATGACACACAAAAGTCGATGCATGTTAAAGTTACCAATGTTTCCAAGGTCCCAACGGTATTCCACTGGGTTTTTATTGAAGACGAAAAAGAAGCACGTGCTATTGCTACAACAAAGAGACCATACATTCCAGTAAACCAAGTATTTGATATTTTACCAATTCGTGGTGCTCTAGAACCTGGTGAAGTGGAAAACGTTGAGTTTATCTTTTATGGACACGCCAATCGTAAATTTAAAAGTCTTGTGGCATGTGAAGTGACAGGAGGACCTGAATATGAATTGACTTTAGCTGGTGAAGCATCTTCTGTAACTTATCGCCTTGATCGTCCATTCCTTGATTTTGGTCCTGTTATATACAACAAAGCTGAAGACAGAGACTTTTCCATTTTAAATCTGGGAAAAGTTGCTTTTGCATTTACAATTTCACTTGAAAAAGTATCACGGCGAGGTGTAGTCGAAGTATCACCAACCTCAGGACGTATATTTGCAAATGACAAACAAAGAATATCAGTTCGATTTAAACCTGGCATTCCTGAGACTCTAGTTGAGTCTATTTGGCTTGAAATTGCTCATTTCCCTCCTGTTGAGTTTAAGCTTTATTGTCGTGGTATATTTGCATCTCTGAGTGCCAATTTACCTCGAGGGAAGAGTCATCCAAATTGTGCTATTGACAATGTTCAACCAAAGTGGCGCGATGTTTTAAAAGGTGCAAAGTACAATATTGAGCATCCTCGACTTGATATTTTACCACCATCATCTACTATGGTTTGTGAAGCTGCTACACTTGGTTTAGCTCGACCAAATTCTAGAGCACCAGGTCCTATAACTCGAATAAATAAGGATGGTACTCCAATGACAGCAGTCACAACAGATCGATCATCAAGAACTACAGCTCGTGCCACCACTCGAAACGCAGCTCCAACTGCACGATCTACAAAGTCACCGATGAAACCCAATGCATCTACTGAATCACTTGATCTTATTGCCCGTGGACAGCATTATGACTCTCTCGACATTGACACTGAGGCTTGCAGACTTATATTTGTAAAATATTTATTGACACAAGCAGTATTGGGCACTTCAGATCCTAGCCCAGTGGATAATAACAATAACAATAACCCTGAAGTGCCTGCAGTGCCAAAGCTCATTATTCGACCTGTTGGGGATAAATCCACTGGTGGAATCAATTTATCCAAATCCAAAGCACGTGAAGCTGAACCAGATACTGAAAATGATACAACCAAAGCTATCCAAGGATATTTACTAGCCCAATACATTTTAGACTTTGGCAATGTCGTCACTGGAACTCACCGTGTTAAAAAGTTTGTTGTGACGAATACTGGGCATGTGCCGACTTCCTTTCAAATTGATAAGAATTTAGCACTTTCAAGGGGATTTTCTATTGAACCTGAACGAGTCGTGCGATTGCCAGAGAAAAAAGGTGTTGAATTTGCAGTCACTTTTACTGCTCGAAAGAATGGACGCCATGGAGCCCATGGTGTCAATATGATTTTAGATGTTAAGAGTGGTCCTCCAAGTATGATTACTTTCAAAGCTAATGTGACTGTGCCCGACTTGGTTTTACTAGCCGAAAATATTGACTTTGGTAAAATTGTCGTTGGTCGATCTCATGTCATTTACAGTCAATTTTACAACAATTCCCCTGTTGTCGTTGAATGGAGCTTAAAGAAACCTATGGGTTCTTCACGAGACCTAAATTATTTTCGTATGGAGCCAAGTGGTGGTTTGCTTCACCCAGGAACTCGATGCAATATTAAGATTGAATTTATTCCACTCGAAGGACGATTGTACCATGTCAAAGTACCTGTGAAAATATCTTCCAACCCCAAAACCAGAGCTATTTCCTGTCAAGGTGAAGGAACAGAGTTAAGAGTGTCATTTGATCCACCGATGGCAGAACTTGGCCCTGCTTTACCATTTGCAACACCACTCAAACGCTCAGTTATTATGAGAAATCAATCAGATCACCCTGTTGAGGTGTACTCACTCGATTTTGATGTTTTATACCGAGAAGAAGAAGATATTTTACGAGAAGCAACTGGATATGGTGATGATGATTGCTTGAGATTGCCATTACGATTACCTGGTGATAGCCTTCCTGACTTTGTTGTGGAAGAAGTGCAAGAACGAAAACGAGCTAATGATCCGAATGCAGTTGAAATAAAGGCTGAACCTGTTGAAATAGTCTCAGAAGATGAACCACGTAGTTTACGAAGTCTAGATAAAGCTGTTGACTATATATTCCTTGGACCACCATTAAGTGGAAAGTCTACTCAAGTTAAACTCATGGGTGAAAAGGAGAACCTGGTTGTTTGGACGTTTGACGAAGCTGTATCAATGGCAGCTAAAGATGAATCCGAACTTGGTAAACGACTTCGCAAAGCATTAGATTTACCACCACTTCTATGGGATCTGCCCAAACCAAAGACACCACCGCATGAAGAAGTTGATCCCCATGACAAAAAGAATGCAAAGAAAGATACCAAGAAGAGTAAAGTTGAGGTCGAAGAAGTTAAGGAAGAATCAATTCCTGCAACACCACCACCTGAACCAACACCACGTGAAAACATAGGACCCGAATTATTGCAATGGGTACTTTCATGGCGTCTTTGCCAGACTGACATGCAGAATGGAAGTATTTTGGATGGATGGGCTACTCAATATGTACCTTATGGACCTGAACTACTTCACGTAATTGCCAACGTATTTGGTGGTGGCACAATTATACTCTTAAACATGAACGAAGATATCTATGAAGCTCACATTTTAGCCAGCATTAAAGCTGTCGAAGAAGAAATTAGCACTCTAGAAAAATCAATCCAAGCTCCAATAGTTTTGGAAGAAGCAATAATAGTACCTGAGCCCGAGCCAGTTGTGGTAGAAGTACATGAAGAACCCTTAAAAAGACCTGCCAGCCGAGCTCGTCCAAAGACAAATCTGGCTATTGAACCACCACCGATTGTTGAGCCCGTTGTAGTTCCTGAAATTCCACCTGTGATAGACCCAGTGGTTGTACGTGCTTCAATTGAGTCACTACATCAGTTATCAATACGGCTACAAGAGTACCTTGATCTTGAACTTTACGATAAATATTGCCAAGAAGTTATTCAGCAAAAGAATGAGTGGGAAGAGCACTTATTTACCCTTGCATCGCCAAGAATTATACATGACGATGTAATTGATATTGTAAAGTCTGAGCCTGAAAATGATTCCATGAGTTCACGAAGTCAATATCAAGGCACTTTTGACACAATAGCTCCTGAAGATGAAAGTGAATTACCCTCTATGGCTCAAGACTATCCTGAACCCATTGAAAATGACTTAATTGATTCTTTAGACAATAATCATACAGAGTTAGCCACTGTACGGCAAAAACCTCGTCGTGCTTTAGCTTTACACGAGGTCAATATGAACGAAGTTGGTCCTCCATTGTTTTTGCACAGTTTAGTATTTGCATCGATTGAAAAGTATTTGCGAGAATTAGCATCAAGTCAACTTGTGATTCCACCTCCTGTCACTTATCAATTAGTAAAGCGACCATATATTCGTGCTCAACGAAAAGCAGTGACTCGATTAAGTATTATTCAAGAAGATGCACCAAAACCAATGCGTTGGATACTTCCTCCACATGCAGAGACTTCATTTGAAGTTGCTTTTACATCACGTGATGTTGGGACTTTTGATAGTACACTATCATTTGAAATTATGGGATCAAAGCGTGAAGCAAGTCTTTTTTGTCGTGGTTTGTGCTCAGTTCCAAGTATTAATTCAGATCCTCGAAATGTGTTTATGAACCGTGCCAAACATAAAGTGGATGGAGCTCTTGTTCATAAAAAGTTTGTTTTGTCCAAAGGTGTCTATGAATTTGGCCCTTTGTTACTTGGAAAGTCGGCTGATATACGACTTGAAAATCCAACTTCAGAAGCTGTGAAACATGCACGAAAGACAAATTGCGAAGTGTTTCGTATTTCAAACTCGGGTCGATTTAGTGCTCATTTACATTTTATGTTTGAAAAACAAGCCCCACCACCTTTAGAACCAGGAAATGAAGTACCAGTCGAAAAAGCTACATTTTATGTGGAACCAGCAGAAATTGCAGTTCCTGAAGGTGACACAATAGAAATTCTTGTTTGGGCTTTTCCATCAATCAAAGGAACTATTGAAGACACTTTGATTTGTTGCATAGAAGATAACCCTGAACCGGTGACATTTCCTATTTCATGTATTGGGTGTGCTCCATCGCTGCAAATATCTGGTGTTTGGTCTCGTCCTACTACAGCCAGCATTCATGATGAAAGTAAAGTTATTGATTTTGAACGTTTACTTCTTCGACGACAAGAAGAAAAAACTTGGACAATCACAAATGTATCTGAACTTCCAGTGGTGTGGCGGCTTGTGTTAGATACACCACTTCCACCAGAATTTGAAATAGTTCCTCGAGATGGAACTCTCAAACCAGGCCAAAATCAAGTTGTTGTTGTTAACTTTACAGCAACTAACGAAGGCATTTTTACTATTCCCGTACCTATTGAATATGCTGATGCTGAAGGTGGTTTAGTTACTGGAAATCCACATTTATGTAAAGATATGGTCAAACTCAAAGCTGAAGCTTATAAAATTGATGTATGCTCCTTTGATGACACTGCTGAACCTGGAACAAATACTGAAAGTATGAATGGAAGTCTTGACTTTGGTCTTATGCGTGTTGGAGACACACCTCTGAAATCATTTTCCTTACTCAATCGAGGCAAATATGACATCAAGTTTGTACTCTCTGTCAAACGTAACAAAGATTGGTTTAAGATCACACCGATGGAAGCTGCAATTCCTCCAGCTAAATCTCAAAAAGTAGAAGTCATATTTCAATCACAATTGAGTGGAGAAGTTGTGCTTCGGGACTGCAAAGATATTAAATGTATCATCATGGAAAACACAACTGGAGAGGTTTACAGCGATTTCCCTATTTTATTGCATGCAAGAGCAGTGTACAGCAAATTTCGCCTTCAACCAGCTCGTGGATTAAGTTTTGGTTCTTTGCGATTTAATGAAGAAAAAAAGGTGAAAAGACTTGAGCTACGAAATGATGGCGATTTTGTCTTTAAGTTTAAGCTTACCACTGAACCTGACGAAGTTCTTACTATGGACTCTGCCATCGATGCTAAAATGATTTCACTTGGTCAATTTACTATCAACCCAAGTGCTGGAACTTTAGACCCTGGACGTATTATTGCCCTAGATGTTGGTTTTCAGCCTCAAGGAGCTGCTGACTTTCGCGAAAATGTACGACTTGAAATCTCTGGGCGAGACCCTCACAATGAACATGAGACTGCAATATTACTTTATGAGCTTACTGGTGAAAGTTGTTATCCTGGCATAAATACAACAGATATGGAAAGCATATTTGAAGAGCAGGCTGTAGTCCAAACTTTTGGTTCAGGATTGACAAATTCAATCGAAAGAAATCAACCTATGTTTGCTGAAGTGGAAAAAATGTTTGATTTTGGTGCTGTCATTGTTGCTAAAAATGTGGTTGAGAGATATAAAATATCAAACCCCACCAAAGTTTTGGCTAGTGTTCGCTTTTCAATTAAAGTTCCTGATGGTGCTGATACTGCATTTACGGTGCAACCTACTGTTTGGGATATTCCACCTCATGAACATCGCTATGTAAATGTACATTTTAAACCTACTGGTATTACCAAATATCATGCACTATTTGCTGCCAATGTTGATGATGGTGCTGACCCAACAACAAATTGCCTCCAATTTGATATGTGTGGTGAAGGAACAATGCCATGTATTACCATTGAAAAACCTACAGTTCGTGAAAACAATGTATTAATTATGCCTTTTGGTCGCCAAAGAGTGGGTAAAGCTCGTGAATTACCTATTATCCTTCGCAATGATGGCATTGTTCCATCGACAGTGCTTTTATCAATGCCATCGAGCACTAATTTTACAATACTTGATGGTGCTGGAGCAAGTGGAATTATCCTACTGCCGAAAAAGTCTCATGCCATGTCTATTCAATTCAAACCCGTTAAGGCTCATGATGAAATGTGCTGTGTCAATTTAAAACTTAGCGTTCAGTATAATCCCTTTGAAGACTCCCTCATTAAACTAACTGGCCAAGGATACAAAGAACTTGTTACATTTGAGGGACTTGACGATGATGATCAATTGCATTTTCCTGATATTGATTTGGCAAAAGTTCAATCTGCATCAGTGCAATTTCACTTAAAGAATCAAACAGCCATAGACATTGTCAGATTTGCATGGACACCGCATGTATCAGTCAATTTTGTCCCTTCAGTTGGACATTTGTACCCTCAATCAACCATTGCAATTAAAGCCATATTTACACCACCAAATGGAGCTCCTATGATTTTGGATAAGGAAAAATTAATGATCATCTTACAGAAAATTAAACCTGCAGTAGAAGCTCCATGGGATGATACAATGTCCACTATCCAATTTGATACATCTTCAGAATCACAACCACCAGTTCAAAGTACAGCAAATGAACCAGCTTTTGAACCAAACGATGCCCCACTGCCGCCTTTAACAGCATTTTGCTATGCAGCAGCAGACAAATTGCAATATTCTTGCAGTGTCTCCAACATAGCATTTAAAAAGACTTTTATGTTTCAAGCTTGTACGACCAAGTTCACCGTTCGAAATCAAAGTAAAATTCGTTTGGAATACAATTGGAATTGGTCACAAGACATTCTTGGGCTTAACGATCTTGACAATATCTCAATGGAAACTCCATGCCCTTTTACAATTGAGCCTGAAGCTGGTGAAATTGGTGGTGATGATAACCAGGAATTTCTTGTACGGTTTGCACCGGTGGAGACCCATGACTACGTTTATAAATTAGATGGACACATTAGAAACTCTGAGCCACTTTGTATTCAAGTCCGTGGTAGTTCTTTGCGTCCTGTTTGTCATATAGATTTGGAACCAAGTGATTATGCTCAGCGTCGATCGTTAGCCATGGTTGGACCTGGTGGTGAGCTTGGACCATTAGATGCAACAATTCGAGTTGTTGAAATGGAGTCGCTCGGTATTCGAGTTCGCAATACTAAACGATTTTATGTCATTAACCCCACCAACGTATCGTATGAATTTGCTTGGATTCCAGAAGGAAATGTTAATCCATGCTTTCGCTGTGCCACCCCCAAAGGTTTAATGCTTTCTGGTAAACGGTGTGAGATGGTATTTGAGTTTACACCAACGCAAATGGAGCTCCAAGAAATGTTTTGGCGTCTTAAAATTGACCACTTTCATGTTGACCAACTCTTTCTCTTTGTTGGTACAACTACTGAACCACGAGTTTTATTTGATCGCGGTAGTGTCAACTTTGCTACCTTGTTACTTGGTAGCAAGGCTACTCAAACTATTTACCTTACAAACCAAGAGCATTTGCCATTCAATTTTTCCTTTGACAAGATTCATTTTGGTGGAGAAAAACCTGTAGCTGTCTTGACACCTTTGTCAGGAGTAGTGCCACCTCATGGACGAACAGCAATTGATGTTGAATTTGCTCCGAACGAAGAAAAATTTTACAATTTCAACTTGAATTGCACAATCAAACGTAAACCTTCCAAGCTTTCACTCAACATCAAAGGCGAAGGATATGCCATTCATGATCATGTCATGGTGACTGACGAAACAACTGCAGGACACACTCAAGTTCCTGCAATTATTGAGCCTTCATCCACAACTTTAGTTGACTTTGGTACTGTTCGTGTGCATGAAAAAGCTCGTCGTGGTATTATCCTTTCCAATGCTGGCAAATTCAATTATGAATTTAATTTCAACTGGTCTTCAGCTAAACACCCAATGCTATTACTTGAGCCTTCAAAT
>JNBS01004869.1:0-16895 GCA_002081575.1 Thraustotheca clavata
TATCATTTCCTATCTGATAAAAATATTATGTGTAATTGCACAAATAAGTGGTTGTCCATCCAAAGCGAAACACATGTGTATTTGCTACAACACATGATGCTTCTCTTCTCTTTAGTATAAACAGCAAATCCAATAGAAATATTTCCATATCAGAGCATCACTTTTATCATGTGTTATTTTTCTGAACAATTAGACAAAATCTGTCATATTACAATTTTGCTCATTGTTATCGAACGTAAAGTTAACTACCAAGACGACGATGAAGTGCTCTTCCAAGTCCAAAGTATTATTGCATTACGATGTACAAAAGGTAATGGACGATTTTTTGTTGCCCAACTTCTTGATGATGTTACTCAAAGTATGCTCGACCATTCAAATGCAAATGTAAATGTGCTCTACTATGACAAACAACGCAATGGAAAGTTTAAATTGAGAAATTATGGTGTTGCTCCTATTCGATCTCTCATGTGTGTGATTGAGCTTGATCAAGTGAATGACAATGAATTTGAGATTCCACGTCACTATCACTATCGAGTGAGTGTTTTTGTTAGAGTATCATTGATGATTATTGTGAAAGATCAATCGTGTATTAAAATGTGTAGCAAGTGGGAAAGGTATTGCAAAGGCTTTAACTCATCTTATGAATTTACAAAAAAATAATCTTAAAAACACCAAAAGAATATCAAAAAGTCTCCAATGACAACAGCTTCAAACATTAACAAAGCCAAAATCTCTAAACTTAAAAAAAACCATATATTTGCCCAAAGTCGCTAGAATTAACAAGCGCACTGGTTTATTGCCCATATCAATGAAGAAGTGGTTCATTATGAAATGTATGGCATTCACAAATTTCGTGAGATGGTTCTTGATGTTTTGTCAAGCTCCAAAGAAGTCATTCGTGCTGTGTTGACAAAAACTACACACTTCTTGAAAGCTTGCCTACACCCAGCTCACCTCATATTGCGTATATTCATTCGCTCTTTGCATTCGAAAGTGTTGGCATACAGAAATGTGCATTGGAATTTGCTATTGAAAACAATGATGTGAAGGTGGGTGAGCATTATATATGTAGTCAATTAAATGAATAAATAGGCTATCAAACTATTGTTGGGAACAAGAGACAAAGTAGTGAAGCCTATGACATCACTATTAAATGTCATGAAAGATATTGATTCACCTCTAAACATATGCGTATAAACTACTATAAAAAAAAGAAGCCCCATCCACTGAGTCAAGTAAAAAAATCAAGGTATGTTATGCTTAACCATATACACTAAGCACGTTGGTTAGTTGCTCATGAACAGGAATTTTGCCCTTGACACAGGATCTGAAATATAATGCATATCCAACAACTACCAAAAATTTAGTCAAGCACTATGGGCGAAATCGCTGGATATTTTGTTACTCTTTTATCCTGGCGATTCTTTAATCGAATCAGCCCCAATGATTATTCCAAAAGTCCTTTATTATGGCAATGTTGAGATGACAGCACATTTATTGAAATCCTCCTAAGGAACGCACAAGCTCATTATACACTATTACATTTACAAGTGCTTCGGCCATTTCCAATTGGCATTTCGTCCAAGGAGCAAATAGTGAAAGAGGGTAATGAAATGATATGATTGTATTAAAATCCTTATGCAAACTAGTCCTTCCTACAATGAATAAGCTAGTTCGTATTTCTAGCTTTACAGGTATTTCCTTCAATTATCATTTGTCTTATAAAGCATTCTTAGATCACACTTTACTATGCTGCTTCCCGTGGAATGGCAAGTAAAGTACAAGCCATGTTTTTAACGGATATAGATGCGAATTTTGATGAAAAGAGGTTTATCCACTCTTTGAAAGTGCACTTTACCCAAGTTAGATAATTAGGATGCAACAACTACACTCTCAGTAGCTGCTTTAAATGGTCATCACGAAGTTGTGATGATGCTCACTATGGCAAATGCCAATGTCAATGCAGCTGATCAAGTTATTTTGTTGTGAGCAAATGTTGTGAGTTAAATCAATGAATACGTTGGACGCACACCTTTATTCAATGCTGCCTTAAATGGCCACTGGCACAATGTTTCATTGCTTATTTCTGCAAGAGCGGATATTGATCAACCGTAATTGAGTAAGCATAAGCTTTGACTCATGTTATCATTAAAAAGGGGCTACTCCTATATCATCGAGTTGTGGCATCGCTTATATCAGCAGGTGCAAATATTAATATAGTCGATAGTGTGCGTTGGATATAATTGAAAACATTTCACTATGCTGGTGTTAGAATGGATATACGCCATTACATTTTGCCGCTCAAATTGGCCATCAAGAGATTGTATCGAAGCTCATATCTGCTGGAGCAAATCTTGATTTAGTGATTCCAGTAAAAAATGTCTGGAATGCAGAATTAATTTTACAAATGAATAGGGTGGATTCACAGCAGTATATATCGCTGCTGAAAATGGTTATCACGAGGTCGTGTCATTGCTTACTCTAGTAGAAACTATTATCAATCTTGCTGATGACGTATACTGTAAAAATGTTAATTTCAGCAGAAGCTAATGTCAATTATGTTGATGAAGTATTGACATGATCGTTAAACTTAAAATTGAATTCTGATGAAATAGGATAGGTCTACATCATCGCATAAAGCTGCTTGGAAATGCGATAAGATGATTCTATCTTTACTTATTGCAGCACATGCAAATATTGATCCTGTGACTCATGTATATAGTCCTTACAAAAGTATTGTTTACTTGTGTGAATTTTAGAGTGGAGGAACTCCTTTGTATTTTGTTGCTTCTGAAGGGTGTCCTGACATTGTTTCTTTGCTTATTGCAGCAGAAGCAAAACTTAACCTTGCAGATAAGGTATATACGAATTCTGATTTATCTAATTAATCCATAGCATGGAGCCACACCACTGATTTGTGCTGCTTTAGAAGGTTATGAAGAGGCTGCTTCCTTACGTATATCTCCTAGTGCAAATATCAATCAGGTCCAACATGTATGTAAGTTGTAATGTGTGAATATGACTACTTTGATATTAGGATGAGACACCCACCTTATTATTGCTGCCCGAAATGGTCATCAAAATGTTGTGTCACTACTGATAGCCGCAGGGTCAAAGATTAATCAAACAAACGAAGTATGCAATATAAAAACTATTTAATTGATAGTAATGCAGGAGCGAATATTGATCAAGCTGATAATGTATTTGCCTCAAAAGTACACTGAGTCTTGATCTGATGGATAAAATAGGGTGAGATCACACCTTTATGGATGGCTGCTCAAAAGGGTTATCATGAAATTTTTGTTCTACTTATTTCAGCAGGAGCTAATATCTTTCTGGCAAAAAATATATAAAAGAGTCCAAAACACATATTAATAGGCAATAAATAGGATGGATTTACACCTCTGCATATTGCTGTATATACAGGCAATCCATCAGTAGTCTCATGCCTTATTGATGAATATTGTGATTTGGATATGGTTTGTCAAGTAAAATGTTTATCAAACATACTGGTGTTAAACTTGATACTTAGAATGGAAAAACAGCACTTTTTGTCGCTGCGAAGAAGGCTACACAATTGTCTTGACAATGCTTCTTGATGCAAATGCTGATGCCGAAATATTATCAAATGTGTGCTATAATAATCTGTATTGTAATAGTCAGATCGTAGGGAGGATTAACACCACTTCAGGTTGCAAAAAATAAAAGCTTTGAAGAAATCGTACAATTGTTATCACCCGAATCTCAAGTAATGATACACTTTGCACTATTGAGTTAGGCAAAATTTGTTGTAGACATTGAGTGCTGTCAAGTCAGCAAATGCAAACAAATTGAAAAAACTTCTTAGTAAATATGCATATTTCGACATTAGCAATATAAACCAGGTCTGCTTGGCTCAACTTCATTTTAGTCATTTTCTTAGGATGGCAATGGCTTATTGCATTTGGCTGTACAGAACGACAACCCAGTTGTACTCGAAATGCAATTGAAGGCTCCAGACATAAATCTAAATTTCTACAATATAGTATTGTATAAAAGAATGGTAAAAGCTAATATACTGTAGAGCAGAGAGACACCATTGACTCTATCCATCAAGCTACGCAACAATCACCTCGCTAAAAGACTTTACGAAGCAGAAACAGAGCAAAAATCAATCTTGCATGTATAGAAAGCATATTGGTCTGTGGTGATATCTTTTATGTTAGAAACGATTAGCTCGAAATCGACTATAGTAATCGATTAGGAATTGGTCTGTTTGCTTCTGTATTCAAAGGAAAATACCAGGATGAAGCGTTAGCTATTAAAATTTTAAGCTTAAACCCTTCAGAAGCTGGCGAATTACAAAGAGATATTACAAGAATGCATCTGTAAGATTCTAACCATGCATAAATATTTCCAACCTGATATTAGGTGTCGCTCACCTTATGTACTAAAGCTAATATGTGTCTCCAACCTTGATTCAGATGATGCAAAACTTGTGCTGCAATATATGGATGGTGGCAATCTACGAAGTATCTTGACATTCTTAAAAAGGAAAGAGACAACAATGTGTCAGCTTTGACAGATTACTCTCTGGAAATGGTATGTGCCATAATAAATTCCTTGGCAGATATTTATGGCAATTGATTTATTCATCGTAGCGTCAAAGCTGCAATGTACTTCTCAGTAGCCAACATTATATCAAACTTGCTGATTGGGCTTAACTCTTGATATTGACACTCTTATGAAAATGGGAAGTGGGTCATTATTTTGGACTGCACCAGAATTGCTAAAACACGAAGGTCGCTACAATTACCCATCAGATATTTATTCCTTTGGAGTCATATTAACCGAGCTTGACACTCTTGAATGGCCATATTCAAATATAGGTCTTTCACCACTTTCAATTTTAAACCGTGTACGAGATGATAATTTGCGTCCTGTGCTTAGTTCTGATTGTCCTTCTTGGTACAAAGACTTGGTGTTTGGCAATTGATCCTATCGAGAAACTATCAGTACTTGAGATTATAGATATTCTTCAAGCTCAATCAATATAGTTAATTGATAAGCTTTAATAGAGTATATTAATTGAGATGGCGCCAAGTTGATCGTCATAAATCTTAATTCACCAAATCTATTGAATAGATCTATTGTTCATGTTGTCAATGCAAAAAGCCCTTAATTGTAACTTTGTATTCTTGTGTAGATGAACATATTTGTTCATCTGTTTTTGTGTTTTTAGCTTGTTATCGAGTTGAGCAATTTGCTGCAACGCAATTGGTTAATATTGACTGTGCATTATTACAATTTGGCGCGGGATGAATGAAGCGTCCATCGCATCGCGTACTCGTACCAAGGTAAATGATCATGATCTATGCGGTTAGATGAGTGAAATGCATTAGGTTTCGCTTGTAGATGTGGATATTGAGCAGCTTGAAGGTGATTTAGCTGATGATCCATCGTATTTGGGACTTAATATGGACATTATCCAAGAAGAAGAAAACTATCGTCGATTCCTGACATCTCTAGTGCCTAATGGAGACGATGATCTTTCCTTTTTATGTGAAGAAGATGATGAAGAGTACCATCCTCATGAAGAAGACGAAGAAGACGATGAAGATGAAGATGATGATGCTCGTCATCACCAACAACAAGATTTAACAAATAGTATCTCGAAAGCTGAGCTTTCGGGATTACTTTGGGATTCATCTAATATTGATGTGGTTCTTGGTTCAAATGAAGCCAAAACACCGGTGGAAATCCCTCAGAAAACAGCACCATCATCGACGTTTAGACAGATTCAGCCTAATGGGCATAGCAAAGGCTCGTTGAACAAAGCACAATTGACACAATTAGCCTCTCAAATGCACAAGCATTATCAATTACTATGTCAAATGACTTTGTTGTCTCAAGAACACAACCCAGAGACTGAAGTTATGCTGGCAGACTTGAGAAGGAGAAGTGAAGCTGTACGTGCGTGGAAAGAATCTGTTGTGGCCAAAGTTAATCCTTCGGAATCAGCAGCTACAGTATTAAATTCTAGACGGGTTACTCGTGCTTTTAGTGCAGCACATGCTGCTATTGTGAACCCTTCTATGTATGAGATACATGCTCTGCATAAACCACTTGAACGATTGACACTTAATGCAAATCAAAGAACGGATCATCTTCGTGGTCATTTGGGGGCATTGGATTATCATCTTTTACACTCGAACAATTTTAAACCAAAAGATGGCGCAAATGAAGTATTTACTGAAAGTGAAGATCGATTGCTTGTACATGGAGTTAAACGTTCAGGTGCAAAAATTAACTGGAATGCTATTCAAAAGAATTTTTTACCAACAAAATCGACTGAAGATCTACGTGCTCGGTATGGATAAAAGGCAATACATAATTCTTATCATGGGTAATTGTGTAGGTATCGTTTTCTATCAAGTGCAAAGGCACCACAAAATCCTGTTAAAGCATTTATTTCATCATTTCCACCCCGTCGTGTTGCACCTTGGTTAATTGAAGAAGAAATTCGTATTTTACGTGGGATGCTTGCCTTTGGTGAAGATGAACGAAGAAAATTTTCCAAAATTGCAACACAATTATTACCCCATCGATCACGGTAAGACTTTACATCAATTTTAAACTCATTGAATTAGGAATGAAATTCGAAAGAAATGGGGAAGAATGCAAGCTGAAATGGCATCAGAAACAACTGCAGGCATAGATAATCTTACACCACGTGAACAAGATATTGTACGTTGGCAAAAAGCTTTGGAGAAAAAACTTGCAATAAAAGAAAAATCATCCCTGTCACATTCAACGCCAAAAGCTGCAGAAAGTGACGAAAAAATGAATAGCCTCTTACCCAAGGATGATACCACCACGTACAAAATCTTTCATATCGTGCATTTGCAACATAAATTAAATAGGCCACAACAATGCCCAAAGAAGCATCTTCATCCAGCACTATTTTATTCCCCATGGGCAATAATCACACCATCCGTCTTACTCGACACTACTTGTGAGCATAACTGGCCAGCATCACTCCCATTCAAAAACAAAAAAAAGGTAGCACTATATCTGTTATAGTATCATCTAACAATGAATAGACAAAATCTCAACCTGGCGATGGTTCAGATACGTGGGCATCTATGGCATTTCCAAGTGATGATGATGACAGTGAATTTGAGTTGGAAGAACTTATATCGTCTGAAGAAGAAGAGGAAGAAGAAGAACTTAAATTTGATGAAGCCCAAGAAGACCTCTCTGATATGGATTTTGAACAAGTCGAATTAGACGATGATGAAGATGAAGATGATCATGATGGAATGCTATTTGACTATGAAATTGATTCGCCACGACAATTTCCTCTTTCAATTACATCTGAACGTACTCTAGCAGCTTTAGAGCGACGTATTAGTGGCATGCCACCAACCAAACAACCAACAATGGAAATGCTGGACAATGACATTGAAGTGGAAGAATTAGCAGACGACCACAGTGATGATGATGAATTTGAATGTGAAGAGTTATTGCCAAGCTCCGATGAAGAAGAAGATGATATTGCTACTATTTCTCAAGTACACAAAATTGATTCAGCCCGACTCGAGCTATTAAGTAAACGAATGTCCCAACGCGATGGATGAACCAATTTTTATTGCAATCACAGGCACACGTCAAGATATTATTGTCCACCCGAAGGATGAAATAAAAACAGGTAGCCAAATCTGATGGCTAACGTCTTTGATCGTGTTTGGCATTTAGCCATATCTCTTTAGAGCTTCAGTATTGCTACAAGCTTTATTTACTAAGGTATTCGTCTTTGACCCACGCTCCTGCGAACAATATTTACAACATTTTTACTAAATGACATGGAGGTTTAATCAGGTTATCCATCACTCAGCTATGACCCATTGAAAGTGAATTAACCACGCCATCTATTTACTAAAATTTAGAGCAAATCTCAATGAAGATCATAGCGTATATATTTTCCATCTTTAGGGTGTAATAGAAGCATCTATCTAATCAACATCATCGATGGCAGTGGCTTCAGCAGCAGCAGGTTTACGTTGTCGAAGTCCATCCGTCGAAGCCATTACTTCAGCGACATCAGCATTATTTTCTTCCGTGGCAACTTCCGAAGGAGTACGTCCTTGATTATCTTTGGCATTGAGCAAAAATTCAGCGTCTTCCTTGGACACAACCGAAAGCAAAACTTGAGCAGCTTCAGGTCGACCATGAAAAGCACTCCAATGCAAAGCAGTCCATCCATCATTATCTGCTTCACGTACTGGAACACCAGCTTTTACAAGGCGTTTAATGATATCTTCCGTGTCAACAGCACTACCACAAGCCACCATCAAAGCAGTCCATCCATCAGGAGTTTTGACATCAATTTGGTCATTTTTCAATAAAATTGACATTAATCCTTCAAAATTAGCTTCGACACCCATATCCCAAGCTTTAGTAATTGCATCAGCGGCTGATACATTTTTCTTTGCCTTTGTAGGTTTAATAGCAACATTTTCTTTGGTTTCTGTAGGTACTGGAGCATTAAGTGATTCCCCTTCAAGACGTTCATCCCAATAACGTGGTCCACCAATGCCAAAAACATGTTTTTTCAAAATTACATTATCGTAAAGGTTCAAAGGAATCATGACTGATTGAATAACAACAACTTGATTGACACCAAATTTTAAATGAATAAATCCCGAAATGGCAGCACCAATGCAAGTTTGTTGAATAAATTCTTTGGCTTTAGCAAGTTCATGATCAAAGTACGTGGTTTCTGTTAATGGTGAATTTTCAGTGCTTGTGTCCAAAGGTGATTTTGGCGTTGGTACATAAATTTTAGTCGTATCATGACATTTTTCAATTTTACTCTTAGCGTATAATCCAAGAAGAAGAGAAATGACTTGACATGCTACAAAACAAGCACGTGCTCCATATAGGATTGTATCATTTTCAAAATCAATTTTGCCCATAAGAAACATCATTGGGAGCATGATGAACATGCGCATTGGACTTTGTTGCGTCATCTTGAAATTGTTCAAATGAAATAAAAAATCGCCTTTCTTTCCTTCAACCAATCAAGCCTGACCAGCAAAGCGACAGTAGAAAATAGTGTCACAAAATATAGGACCAATTTATTATAGGATTTATGTCCATAAAAGTTGAAAATTACTATTAGGAATTTGTTGATGAGGAGTAAATGAAAACTTTGGATGGAATTGAATAGAATAGCATCATTAAAATGGAATGGAGATACTGTAGATGGCTTAATATCATGTTACAGTGTGAGTGAGGATGTATCGATGGATATTTTTTTTGATTTGGGATAGAAATTGTTATGAAATTATAGACTGAAAATAATGCATTTTGTATGGGAGAGACATGCTTTCATGGATTGTAGATAGGACGTAGAGGTTAATGGTGTTATGGAAAGTTAGGTTTGCGTTAGTTTACGTTGACGTGTGATACAATCGTTTTTAAGATAGTTTTGACCTACAAAAATGGTTGATGCTATGGTGAGTGAATGAGTGAATTATCGAGAATTACTTGATTGTTTATAGTTATCTGTAGTGGATTGTATTGATGATGGCATTTGAAAGATAACGTTAGTGTGTATAGACAGTGAGTGGTAGAAAGACTGCAATTTTAATGTAGTGATATCTGGTGAATATGATGATGGTAAGGGTGTTTAGAGGAATGAATATTGATTAAAGAGATGATTTATGCTATCGGTAGTATATCATTGTGATGTTATTTGAGAGATAATGTTGGTAGGAAAGCAACAACTTGGATACATTACAGTGATTATAGAAAGTTGTAGAAAGACTGCAGAAATGTAAATTGTAATGGTAGTGAGAGTTGTGGATATGGTAATTGTTAAGGTGTTTAGAGGGATGAATATCGAGTAAAAAGATGGTTTATATTATCTGTGTTGGAGATATCGTTAGAGAGATAACAATGGAAATAAATCAATTAGAGTTAGCTATAGAAAGTGTGTATTAGAAAGGCTGCAGAAATGTAATTTTAACTATAGTAATCTAGATAGATATGGTAATTGTCAAGTAATGAAAATGTAGTAAAGAGATACTTTATTTGATGAAATCAATTGAAATGAAAGAGAGTGTGGAAGAGTTGAAATCCATGCGACATCCTCCGAGACGTGATACAAATAGTTGGTTGACAATAGAGTTAATTTTTACTTGTGACGATGGACATTAAGGCTAAGAATTTCTTGTCAAGTGTTGTTGCATTAGCATTTGCTCAAGAAGACAATGAAAATGAAGCTTTCTTTTTAGCTCAAGCACATCAAATTCAATGTATGTTGCAAGAACAACAAATTTTTCGATTTGTCTACCAAGGCAATGCCTACACCAAGTTTTTTAATCAAATGATTTCAATGACCAAAGACAATCTCGTGTACAAACAAGTTGTGGCATTAGAATATCTTGCTGTTCTAGTCAATGGTTCACCAATTGAACACTTGGAACCTCGAATTAGTAAATTGTTAGATGTGGTGTACCATGCTTTAAAGCATCAACATACTTCTGTGTGTGTACCAGCTTTAAAAATTACTTGTACATTGCTACAAAATGCTCAACATGCATCAAATGAATGCAGAAGAGCAATTATTGAACAAATTGGTCGAATTGTGCCTCTAATTATTCAACATTTACATGAAGTTGCTTTGGCTACAGACACAACAGAATATTTTATTGTATCTTACAATGCTTTATACACTGGTTTGACTCACCATTCAACTTCTTTTCGATCCTTTGCCATCAAAATTGAACAAGCTTGTCTTTTATTGTTAAATGCTCCAACAGATTTATCTATTGCCAAAGCTGTGTTGCCAAGCATGAGTCAATGTCTTGGAGCTATTGCTAATGCAACTCCAGTTGACACAACTAGTGCAACCTGGCAACAGGTACTTAAAGATTATTTTCACGGGGTTTAATAGTATGTTTAGCTTGTAGAACGTGCTGTTTTAGCACTTCATTATCATTTAGATATTGCTGCTGGAAAAGATAGTGCTAATGATACCAAAAATCGTCCTGCTTCATTAAAAAATTGGACCAAAGACACCACATATGCAACATTGCCATTGTATTTACAAGCCCAACGAATTCAATATAAATGTGATGCATTAAGCAGTATTCTTGTTGAATTACTTGCAAATGTTAGCATTGGAGAAATAGACATTGTCAAAGTAGCTGCTGATATTTTAGCTGTACTTCGCCGTGCCTTTTCCATTCGAGCTGATACTGTTGGCAAACAAGTAAGTTTATATATTTTATCGTGAAAATAGTTAATTATGTTTAGAGTGCAATTTCGGAAGATGGTCGTCAATTACCTGTGAGTGTATTATATGGTTTACTACCTCAGCTTCAAATTCCATTTATGAAAGTTTTTGCTGCTTTCATTACACGAGGACATGTCACTTTGTTCCGATTTGCTTCTCTCATTAACAAAGTTATTATGCTTGTGTGCCATAGTTCAGCTCCTCGTAGCCATCAAGCTCTCTATGAAATGCTACAAACCATTATTTCTACCATGGGTTCTGGTGCATTTACATCGATGACTTATTCAGTGCTACAATGGGTACTAAATGAAGTCGAAGGTTTACTTTCCAAGAAAACTATGGATGTCAATACACCAAGCAAAGGTTCCCAACCAGTTAATGCTAAAAAGCGTCGTCGTGATCAACTTCCTTTGGTGACAGAATCCACTGCTACATCTCTTTCTATTGATCAAATATCACTTGTTCAATCTCAAGTAAATGGTGCTTTAGAAACATTAGCTACAATTTTACTCAGTGCTGGACAATGGATTGCATATGAAGACCGAATTCGAATCACAACTATCATGGCCAATTGCCAAAATGACTCAGTGCTTAAACTCTCGGCTAATGCGATTACAAGTTTGAGTTTAGCCAATTCAGTTGTTGTAGATGCTCAAGGTAATCGTGGTATTGCTCTTGCTCAAAATATGCTCTTTTGGTCCAACAAAAGCAGTGGAGTTAATCGTACTCTTGCCTTAAATGTTGGTGAAAGTTTATTGCACCCGCGTGCTCCACCGATGATGATTGATTTGACTCCAATTAAACCACAATCATCTCAACCTCGTAATAATTCCATGATGAACCAGCAATTAGCTCAAGACATGGATTGGGATGATGATGAAGAAGAAAAACCTGTGGAAAAAGAAGTAGAAGAAGTGGAAGAAGATGATGATGATTGCAGTATGATCATTTGTATTGTATAGTTGCTAATTCTATTGTAGTTGAGGATGAAAAAGATGAATCCTCTAAAAGACAAAAAGTTGACACTCCTATTGATGATAAACAAGAGCAAAATCATGAAAAAGATAATGACTCCAAAGCACCAGAAGAAACAATCGATGAACCGATGAATAAACTTGCTACACCAGTACCTGAAGCAGTCGAACATGACAAGGATACAAAAGATGAAAATGTTATTGCAGTACCTGCTATGGACGATGAAGAATTTGACTTTCCAGATATTGTTGATGACGAAGAGTAGAGATAGATAGTTTTGATTTCTAAATGAATTGTATTTTGGATTGCACTTTCTACTGCTTTCTACTGTCTAAAAAAGACAGCTAAAGATAGTAGCTAAACTAAAAAAAGTACGTAAATGGGATCAGTGTGTTCCAAGAAGAAAAAAGAGGAACCTTTACCAGCATTTACGCCATCAGCACATTGGAATGATAATAAACAACAACGTGTAGAAGAAGTAGTTCAAATGACCCATGAAGAGTTAATGTTGAGAACTCAACAATATGATGCAAATGATAATAAGCAATTTGATCCTCGAGTTGCACTTGAAGCTGGTTCATCAGATTTAGAGGCAACGCCAAGGAAGAAACTTGAGGTATGTTAGCTTCAAATGATAAATCTCATTTCTACCTTTAAGGCAAAAAAATTACAAGAGGATGATGAATTTGACCAAGGTATTTTAGTTATAAGTATTTTTTATTAAACAAATTGTAGATACAACAATAGAACAGCAAACTCAGAGCTATTCATTTAAACCCAAAGTATATGGAGCACGAATTATAACAACATCATCATCCAAAGAAATGTTACCTGGAACATTGGCATCTATAGATAAATCCCAAAAGGAAGAGTTAGCATCAACATTGTCAATAAACAGGAGGTTATGAAAGCATCTAGTTGGTTTAAGCAGCTACCGATTCAGCAACTTCTTTAGCTGAAGCTTGTTGACTGTATTGAAACAAAACTTTGATGATCTTGTTCAAATTTGGAACTAATACATCAGCATCTTCTGCAAGGTCTTCTAAAGAAGAAGCACCACCAATTACACCGATTGAAAGACCACAACCAGCATTACGTCCAAGCAACATATCTGTGCAGGTATCACCAACCTAATCAATGAAATTTAGAAAAAAAATTAAACTATAATGTATACCATAATTGCATTATGTGGTTCAACACCAAGATTGTGGCAAATGGACCAAATCTAATCATGATAATAAGGTGATGAAAAAATCAATTTATTTACTTGTTCTGGTGCTGGTTTAGCAGGCAAGCCATCATCTCCACATGCTATACTATCAACCAAATGGTCTACTTGTAAATGTTGTAAAGTTGCAAGTGTAGGTGCACGATTGTCTGCAGTACATACAGCAATCTTCAATCCCATGCGTTTAATAGTGAGAAATAAAGCTGGGATATCTGCTAATGGTCGCGATGTATTGACAGCATCAGGCATGTGCCAAATTTTTTTAATTGCTTTTTCAGCCGATTCGGCAGGCATGCCTTGTTCCAACAATACATTTACAGCAACTTTATACAATTCTCCCATCGGTGTACAACAAAGCACACCTTTAGAACGAATTGAGCGTGTAATCCAGTCATAGCCCATAGCTTTAAACAATTTTTCACGAACAGGTAATTTAGTTGTCATTTCAAGCTGCCATGCCACAGATTCGACCCAGCCACCCCACATCAAATTAAAATCAATCAATGTGCCATCCTTGTCAAAGACAACAAGCCCTGGCTTGCATACTTTCGTTGAGAATGAACGAAGAGGTAGAAGAGAACGACGAAGGATATGTGACATTGGTGTCAAAATGCAAAGTGCACTTTTGATAGGGTTCGAAAAATGCTACTTTTGGCTTCCATATTTTTATTCAATTCAGTATACAAATCTTAAATGATTTATTATATTTTAAATCTAATTATAGATGAAGCCTATCAGTCAGGTGATCGAGAGGCTAGGCGATTCGCCATAATAGCATGGTTTGCCACATGCCATTGAATTCTTCACGTTATGGTACACAATTGTCCACTCAAAGCGATCTTTTCTTTTCTGTTTGAGAGTGTCGATATTCAAGTTGCCACCTGCAACGACAGAAAGAAATTTTTATCCAAACACTCTTGCCTGGAAAAGAGAGACAATGCACATTCACTTCTGCAGAGTCCCTTCTCGTTTTCTAATCACCCCAAATGCACGCATATTGGCTGGCAACAACACGTTGATTGCTCAATACCGTTGGATTTCACACGCGAGATATAATTGGAGGCATTTGCCGCAAAGAATCTCTTACTATCAATGAATGAATCTCTTTAATATGGCATATGCCAAAGGAACTTTCTTGGCTTGGGTAGATGCCAATAATATGTAGTTGTTATTTATGGCATATGCCGAATATACACTAACCGAATATAAAATAAAAAGTTGAAATATGGCGTTGAAAGGTCTTAGATATGGCAAATGCCGTATTTACAATCAGAAGTGTGACATAATGGCAGGTTATTTACCTGATGCGTCGACTTTGTTTGGTACATGAAAGCCTTGAAATTATGAGGCCAAGATGTGAATGAATTGCTAATGAGTTGTTGCTTTTAGAGCTGCATGAACGTATTGTTACCAAGAAATTAGATGATAGTCCAATGTTTGGTGAGGACCATCCATTGGCATGGCAATCAAGCTCAGAGGTTGCTGACAAGTACAAACGATGGCGAATGTGTGATGAATATTTGAGTAAATACAAGGAAATTGCTCGTCTTGGTCAAAATCATAAGCTACAAGAAGATGCTTATATTAAAGCAGTCATGTGCACAGGAAGAGCTCTAGCTCCTACGATTACAGCACAATGGGTACATTGTGCAAAACGTCAAGGACTTCAGCATGGTCAATGCAGTCTACTTAAACGCATGATGGAACGAAGTTTGCGTGTCGAAGCACAAGATATCCTACGTAAACTTGACTCTAAGTTTTAACAAGCATTTTTCTATACTTTACATCTTATAGCTAAACCTGGAGTAGTTGGTATCATGACATTATTAATTTCAGAGCATTAATTCCATTTAGACTGTCTAGAAAGACGGTGGTCAAGTCTTATCTAATTAGAAAAATCTAATTGATGATGCTTAAAGACTATCTATCATCCGATACTAGATTTTGTTAATTCAATACCTAAAATTCTCTGGAATGGAAAACATCCAAGTACCATCGACTCTCTGCTGGAGACTTTTTCAAACCAACGAAGTAGTCGAGAAAGGAAAAGAGACTGAAATTCAAAAGTATCATTGCTATCGAAATGCCATTTATCAAGAAATGTGGTTTAAAGCCATACCAATTATAGATTTAGTCATGTTTAAAGTCGACAACAAAGAGTTTAAAATTTCAAAGTCAATATTGCTCAAACATGAAAATGCCTACTTTGCTGCGATGCTTTCAAATAAATCATGTAAACCTGATTACTCTGGTACGAGTAAAAGTCTCAACATAAATTCTGATTGAGAATTAGGATATTACAATGTTGATGCTGATCCAGAAGTATTTGAAATTATTTTAAACTATTATCGTCACGATGAACTCGACTTTAGCACAATGATTCCAACTTTGGCGTATAAAGTGTTAAAAACATTGGATTACTACAATATTAATTTTTCTGTTTGGGAGCAGCAAAATTACTGTAAACTGACAAAATTTCGCCAATGTTGCAAAATGAGCTTAAGTTGCCAAACTGTGCGAGGACAATTTCCCTCTATAAAATATTCAATCATGGTTTTGCAGTTCAATCAACAATATATATCACAAACATTTATACCCTCTTTACAAATAGGTTTTATCAACAGCCAAAGCGTGAATTACTTAGCAGAATTTGACTCAACAACTTTGGAAAATGGGAATGTTATTACAATTGCCTACAATGATTTGTTGCAAGGAATTGGCTTTCTGAAAAATGGCAAATATTATGATCCAAAAACATATCCGAAAGGGAAAATTAAATGGAGTTCAATGTTGTTTCCCTACATCTCAACAAACCTAGCTGGTTGGAAATTTGAATTTGTCAACTAATATACTTAACAAGCTTTCAATTTGAAGCAGTAATTGACAAATATTTGATTATATATATTGTTTATACATTATTAATTTCAAAAATTGGCAACGAAAGATAGGTAGTTTTGACTTGACACTAGAATATAGTACCTTTTCGTATTTAGCTTATTCCAACTTGTATGAATAACACTACATCGTTTTTTACTTTAAAAGCAGAGCTCGAAATCTCCCAAATGAGAGTATTGATCAGTGACCATTAAGATTTTGGTGCAGAGTCAAATTAAGTGTATTTTACATTCGTATTTTCATTTCATGTTCATATTCAAAATTTTATAAAGATTTTATGATTTCATCAAGAACAATGTTTAAGTAATTACAACACCATTCATTGTCAAGCCATATTCATTAAATATTACGATTAAATTGTCTATCAAGCTAAAGACTAATTAGAATCGATGATGGCTAAAGATTATCCGATATTTTTCAGGTAACCAATCCAAAAGGAAAAATTCTCTATAACATCCCATCAACTCTCTGCTGGACCAATACATTGGATTACTATAACATTAGTTTTTCTAT
>JNBS01004870.1:0-15746 GCA_002081575.1 Thraustotheca clavata
TGGATCTTCGATTTTGGGTGATTGACTTATCATTGAAGTATCACTTTCTGTAAGATCGACAACATCAACCTCGTTTTTTACTAGAAGTGGTGATCGTGTAGACTCAATGACTTCTTTATATTCTTCTAGAAGAGCATCAAAGTCTTTTCCAGCACTTCGTGGTTCCAAAAAGACTTGTTTTAATTGAGATATTTCATCTAGAAGACCAGTTTCTTCCCATCGTTTATGTAGTTGAGTCATCAATCGGTACGACGGTAAAAAGACTAAAAGGCCACCGGGGATTATGCCACTATACCTAATTCAATGATTATTTCTTTGATTACTGTATAAATTACTTGAGAACAAGTTGCCCAAGAGCATCCTGATAGCTTAGATCTTGTTGATTAGAATACGTAGCACTTAGATCAACTCGATTGGGGCCAGTCATTAACTACATTTATGTGAATAAATAAGTTCAAAAGAGCTGATTTACAGAGCCGATAAAAACTTGCTTTTTTAAATCGACAACATGGTTGGCCTCAAGTGTAATCGGAAATGTGGTACCAAGCTCACCAGCAAATGATGTCATCGGGCTTAGAGTTCCTGATGTTAATATAACACTGCGTACCTACATACATGGTGACGTGGGACTTTAACATAGAGCATTCATTACGTTGGAAGTAATGTCTGAGAATGCTACACCAGCATGTAAGCACCAAAGACAGAGTTTTAATTGTAAATGCTGAGCTTTGCGACCACCTTGTGCAAAATTGAAACGATACCAAAAATGCAAAATTTTACCTCCAAATGGACGAGATCGAATCACAACTAGTTTGTAATCGTGAACATACTGAAGATCATTACGAAACATAAATGTAGCAACATTTAGAACTGAGAGGACAGACATTAAAGCAGTAGATGTTAGTTTAACTACAAAAGATTATCCAGTAAAAGTAAGATTTGGCTTACCAGCTTTTTCTTGGGGTGCTGCTTGCTTTTCAGGATTTTTATTATCATCATCACTTTCTCGTTCAGCAGTCGCAACTAATGACAATTGATATCAAACTTCTAGGTATAAAATACCTGTTTGGTAGATTTCATTATATGTTTCAATGTTGCCAGGATTTAACCCACAGAACTCATTCATGATTGCAACACAATCCACTCCAGACCATTGTTGAGTTTCATGTTCGTACCTACAGATAAATAAATTTTATGTTTTTTGAACAAAAATTACCCGATAGTCTTGAGTAATTTTTCTCGTTGAACATGCTCAAGCCATCGTCCCCATCCATTAAGAAGTTTTAAAAGAGAAGCGTACATTTGCTGGGGGGAAATTTGGCTCTTAATAGTAGCAGCGAACGATGCTCTAGCTTCTTCAAGCTGCTCCCACGTAAGCTCCATACTGGCAGATGAACGGCAAACGTCTTCAATGTTGTGAGCTTCATCAAGGATAACAATAGAGTTTTTCAAGTCAATTTTGAGAGCCGATCTAATAGATGGATCCATGATGTAATTATATGGACAAAACACTAGTTTATATCAATGACAATAATGATGAAATGAAATGTACCGAGCGAAGCATTCTCAACAGTTAAATGCGTGTAGTAATATGGACATTCACGATGTTCTTCTCCAAGTTTGACTAGGTCTTCAATATCCCAAACACTCGGTACATACGCTCGCATTTCATTATGAGTTTTGAGCTACATAGAATTTATTTATTTGTTACATTGTAAAGCACCAACCTTTTTTCTAAATCTGCAACCATTATCATCTTGCAAAGCCGAACACTCATCATTGACTTTTCCACCATCTAAATTACGAACTTTGGGGTGGACGCAATAATGTTTTTTTGATCCAAGCACTACCATTCGTACGCCACTAGCAGTAGGGCATCGACGTAATTCTTGCACAACCTACCAAAATAAGTCTAGATGTATAGTAGATACTCTTATACTTGAGTAATTTGAGAATGTGTTCGTGAACAAAAGTAAATAGTTGGTGTTTTTTCACGATTGACAGCTGCTGCAGGTTTATCGTGCGGTGGTTCTTGAGTAGTAGGAACTGGAAGTGGTAATTGATCAGCATTGAAAGCATATTGCCTTAAACTCTCTGGAAAAGTTCTCTTTTTCTCACTACGAGCTTGAGAGAATGAAATTGCCTCGAAATCATCATCCACCGATTGCGTTGGTGGGTGAATCTGAACTTCTGGGACTGGTACTGGAGCTTCAGCAGCAGCTCGTTGCCTCTCAAGAATCTCATTGTGGGCAATTCTCTCTTGTTCTGCCATATCTATGCGATGTTGTTGCTGCCAAGCCAAAGATGAACACAATAAAGCCAAAGTTTTACCAGATCCGGTGGGACTTTCAAGGAGAGCATTCTGTCGCTTCTTCAGTGCAAGGATTACTTTACTCATGACAGCTAATTGAGCTGGGAATGGCTTGGTTCCTTCAGGAAACTCAACGGAATGCCCCATGATCATGATTCCTCGAGGCGGGACATCCATCTTGGCGCCAAGTAAGAAATTCTCGAAATGACCAATCAGTTTGATCTGTTTCTCGGATTATAGCCAATCAGAATGATATGAAAGCAGCCAATCAGAACAATAGTGTAATGTACAATATTGTCGAACAGGATTTTATTGTTGCAAATTTCTGATATCAAAATAATAAATACGCTGAAATATCAAGGAGTATTTTCTTTAATAAGTTGTATCGGTAGCTTAGACAAAGAAAATGTTGCTGTAGAACCTACAAAAGCAGAGTAAAATAGAGCATTGAAATCTTTGTACATTTGATAAAATATCACTGACAATTGTGAAGTTAATAAACTTGAAAAGTAGGTACTTCAAATTAAAGCAATTGGATTTCAAAATAAAGTAGAAATTTTTCTAACGAAAAGGCTTATGTCTAGAAATACAGTATTGATCAAAGCTACAACATTGTTTTTTTATACAAAAATTAAGATTATTATCGGAGATACTCTCAGTGCCCTTGGAAATATTATCCCCGAAACAATAGAATCCATAAAATCAAACGAAGGATAGCCCAAATATCGCTTTTAAGTAGGAGACGAGGCAAAGCTGAGGAGATATATTGAACAACCCATGCAAGGATTGCTGAGAGTATAAAAAACATTGCAACTATTGAACTTACAAGTGTGAGTGATTCCAAGTGCAATATAGTAAAAGTACTGCAACGGCATCGACACCAGCCTCAATTGTGACTATTTAACCTTTTTCAAGAGTTGCAAGTATAATTTCATCATTTTCATTTGCATCTAATGCCGTGATTAATGCTTTTGACGAGAAACATTCGCCTGAGATTTTCAAAAACGCACCATTAGGAAGTGTCCACACGTGGTCCATGTACCTACAATTATACGCTGAAGCAAGCATTCACAATTTCTCCAGGAGTCTTGAGGAAAGCACTAGAAGCCAAGAAAATTTCTGTTCTTCCACAAATTGCACTTTTTTACGACTGAGTGTAGCAATCAGGTTATTGTTGGCATCACGCACTTCCATGTTAGCATAAGTGACGAATTGGTTTGTGGAATTTTTGGCATAGCTTGTTGACGTTGATTTTGGAACAACGAGTTGCTCACCAAACACCACAAGTACAACATAACACTACTTTCTTCAACGAGTACTTTGGAGTCCATAGATTTTTTTATTGTGAGTAGAGACAATATGACACGTTATTATTCGAGAGATAATAATGTGTCTAAAATATAGCAAAAGATTTCACAAAAGTATTCTATTGCTCGTATAGGCATAAAGTTAGCTTGTAGATATGCTCTAAATATACTGGTGTTAAATATCGAAACTAGTTCATTGGTAAAGTAATTAAAACAGTAGCCTCATTTACTTTTCAACAAGTTTCAATAAGCCTAAAATTGTGCTGTAGCACATTTAATACTGAACTGTAATCAGACGTCAGTGACATCATTGAAGATTTTGTATCTTTCAATGTCGTCCGATTTAATTTTATTCGCACAACACTAAGTATATCATCATCGGTAATATTAGAGCCAAAAGCAATATTATCCCCGAAACACTAGAATCCATAGAATCAAACCAAGGAATGTGCAAATATTGCTTACGAGTAGCAATACAGGCAAAGCTGGAGAAGTATGATGAACAGCCAATGCAAGGATTCCTGTGAGGAAAAAATACATTGTAACCAGGAGGCTTACACGTACATCCGTCTGAGAGTGATTCCAAGTGCGACATAGTAAAAGTACTGCAGCTGCATCGACACCAGCCTCAATTGTTACCATTAGACCTTTTCCAAGAGTTGCAATAACTATTTCATCAGTTTGATTTGGATATGAAGCCGTGATTAATGCTTTTGAAGAAAAATATCTCCCTGAGATTTTCAACAATGTGCCGTCAGGAAGCATCCACTCATACTCATGGTTTGTATACCAACAATTAAATGCAGAAGTATTTTCAATTTCTCCTGGAGTCGTGAGGAGTACACTTGACGCCAAAAATATTTCTTCTCGTCCACAAATTGCGCTTTTTTTACTTATTGTTGGCATCGTGCACTTCCATATTAGCATAAGTGACGAATTGGTTTGTGGAATTTTTAGCATAGCTTATTGTCGTCGTATTTGGAACAACGCATTGCTCATTAAACACGACAAGTGGAGGCAATGTAGCACCGCTTTCCTTAACAAGTAATTTGCAGTCCATCGATTTTTTTATTGTGAACATAGATGATATGACACCTATTATTCAAGTATTAATAGAGTGGCGAAAATGGTCTTTTTTAAGTGTCTAAAATATCGCAACAACCCAGTTTTTGCTAATGACATGTTATACGTTCATCCAAACTTTTTAAAAAAACTGGTGTCAAAAATCAAAAGTCAGCTCACTCTGTAAAGTAAATAAAAGAGAGTCTCACTCATTCATTAAAAAACTTCTCTACTTGAATGACAACAAAACTCCAGGACGTTCGTCATCAGATTTGAAAACTATTGTTGAAGATTTCTATCTTTGCGGATTCGAGAATCATTTTTATTCAAACAACACATACAATAACTCAAAATTCCCATCCATAACGCTTACATAGGATATCCATATCAAAGCTTCAACTTCCAAAACAAACTGAGTGTGCACGAGAGAAATTTCTTATCATTTTGATGAATTTGTGGATAATTCATCACCGAGGGATTTAAAGTAAATCAAATTTCGATTTCTCCAGTGGATACAATAAGTTTATCATATACTTCATTTAAAAGCTTCACCATTCCCAATTCAACATTTTCAGAATAAAAATTGTTAAAGCGTCAATCTGATACATAAGTCACAAGTGAATTGTAATAATCCCAACCCAATCTCAAGCGAAAAAACACCCAAAATCCTATGCACTGAGCTCGTTTATTTTTGTATTGTCGGTATTATTTCCACCTAGATTAAATATCATCTATAAACACAACGCGAACAATTCAATAATCTAAACGTATTTCTTCCCCAAATATCCTCATTACCCCAGCTCTTAAATAATCTTACATTTTAACCCCACCAAAAAAATATCTCCATTTTATCCTAAATGCTATCACACAATACTACAAAACAACACATAATATCCTCAATCAATCCCAGTAAAAATATCCAATACAAGCAAATCTATTATGTACAAATAGATAAAATGATCCAACACAACACAAATACAAAAAAGGTGCTTGGAGCATGTACAGTATGAGTTTGCCGCTGGAGCATTAAGTTTTATCTTGAAATTTGTATACGAGCAACTGATTACTCACTGTGCAATAAGAAAATGGTCGAAGTATGCATCATCAAAGGCCCGTCGGACTTTAGTCGTTGGTGGAGCTCAGGCTCTCATGGCTACGAGCTTTATTTCTGTGTTGTTCTTCTCTTCTTCTCTCTTGTGATAGCATTGCCCATGGCCAAGCTTTGTATGTTTCTTCTGCGATATATTTTGAACGAAGCCAATTTGTAAATTCTGCCAACTTTCATTCTGCTCATTTCGTTCTTGTAGACATCCTGATGAAGCAAATGAGATGTTATTATGGGAAACACACTTGTTGTTACGTGTTGGACTCTTTTGCTGGGCGTTGGAAGTCGTCGGAGTCACCAATTTGTTTTGTCAATGGCCGTTGTGGGCATTTGGAGTGCCTTTACTGCTTTGGGTGAATGCTGTAGGCAATGTTTATCGTCTTGTTACTGTAAGAAAAGGCTCAGCAAAAACTCTACTGCATGAAGGCATGACGGTAGATATATTATTTCGTATTGAAAAAAGTGATGTTGGTTTGTAGGTATTAAAAGTGCTTGTTTTGGGCGTCTTGTTTTATACTATTTACATACTTATTTTTCCCGGGATTGCTGATAATATTGTACGTGCATTCTTTACGGGCTTTTGTGCTATTGTTGCTATGGCAACAGTGCCAATTTTTCGCAATGCGACAGGATCGCAGTTTATTTTATTTAACGAAGGACTTCGTCATGCTCAACGCCTTCATCTTTATATTACTTCAACGCCACCCGGCATTCTTGTTGATGCTCCTCTTGGATATATTATCACTTCATGTGATGCTTTGTCGAAAACGTATGTACCTGCAGGCAAAGCTTTAGTCACTCCACTTGTTGTCTTTGAAGATGACGATGATACACTTTGGCCTTTACACCTTAAAATTATACTCTCTCCTTCACTACCAGTGCCTCTTGTTCGTCGCTTTATGCAAGATATTGACAATGCCCTGCATAAATTTGATCACAATGATGTTGCTGATCCACACCGACAACCACTAGGAAATTATTTTACTGGGTCTCTTATGGCTTCATCAAAGTCTTTATTACAAAAACGTACTGCACCTTCTAAACGGTATTATCACTTCAAAAAATGTACCTCATGTACTCTTAGCTTGGAAGATCAATTGTACACATTTGTCGATGGAAGGTGGATTATTTATGTCCACGGTTGGATTGCTGCTAAATCCAAAGAAATGTTTCGTGACCGTCTTTCTCAGGTAAAAATCGTAATTTGTATCGAAAATTTATATGTCATGTAGAAAACACAAATCATTATGTCTATTATGGAGCGTCATTCATTATCAAAAGCTTCGTTAATCACGATGTGATTATTTATTTATTTAACTCTGAACTATAACCTTATGCACTTTTGAGGTGTTTTATTTGTTTAAACTTGACGATATGTATTAATTTTTAGTTAAAAGCTTTACTTATAAAAGTTGGACCAAATAGTAACACCAGTACCAAAGGAGCCCATGATGATAGCACCAACAAAAAGGATCGCAGGACCAATTTTGGCTTTACTGAGCAATGGACCAGATTCAAGTTTAATAATAAATGCAGCAGGGAAACAAAAACACACAACAGACGAACATGTACCGCCAATAATACCAAACACAACATTAATGCTCGGGCAGAAAATGGCAAGGATAAGAGCAGCAAACACAAGACCACAGGTTACAACTACATGACGAATCATGGAGTCTTTAGCAGATGCAAAAAACATTTTATCCAAAGTAAACCGACACGGGAAAATGTTCAATGGAAAAGCAACAGCCACAGTAAAAGTCAAGGCAGCACGGGAAATGGCAATTAAAGTATCATTCAAAGCAAACGACAAAAGGATATTGCCCTTGTGTTCTGGGTCAGACAAAGTACTGCCAAAAGCCAAGTATGCAATAAGACCAACAACCAAATAAATAGTGACTGACACACTGGTTGCACGTTTAGCGACTTTGGACATGCGTTCAATACATGGGTTTTGGAGCTCAGCATAAATGGAAAACACATTCACCTATAGTCTAATGAGAACCAGCAAAGTAGTGATAATGAATACCTGACAAGTAAAAGCAAACATGACAATAGGTACACTTAGCATAAAGTTTGGACCATCACTGACATTAAGACCCCATTCTAATTGAAATATAAGCATTTTGATAAGAGAGACAAAATCACTTACGTAGATTAGTAGCAAGTCCATTTTCGTTAGCAATCATGATAGAACGGATAGCGACAGCCAAAACGAGGAAAATGATGGAGAAGACACCAAGCATGGAAGAGAATTGGAGACTGCTGATATCCTTGAGTAAAGACAATGGCAACATAATGACAAAGCAGAAAATTGTCATAAGAACCCAACGTTGAGCAAAGAATGAATCATCTCCAAAAAGTAGAGCTCCCAAAGGCGATATGATATCACCAAGTGTGACTAGATAAGCAACTGAAATACCAAAACAGAAGACGAAAATGTTGACTTCTACAAATCTCTCAACCTTTCTGCCAAAGCAATGAAGTGCCAGATCTTCATAAGAGATTAAACTAGTCATGTCACCAGCCCGCAAAAGGAGGTGAATAGTGTATACAGTGAGTAAACCAGCACACACAAGCTGTACAATGGCAAAGACAACACCAGAAACAGCTACAGCGTAAGGCAATGATAAAGCGCCAGCACCAAGTGTAGCCCCACAAAGGTTAAAGATGGAACCACGAATTGATCCTTGCGATGGGAAAAACAATGGAGATTTTGGTCTTGTTGCATCATTTTCACTGTCTTGCGTCTACACCAATCATGAGTGTGTCTACATACAATCAAACAAGTACCTGGCATGGCAAAACACCTTTACTTTGGTAGGAGGCCCGTATACTTGGTGTAGGAGTCTAAAAACATTGTTAAGTGGTAAAATAAGTTTGGTTCACTTACGAGGGACATGCGAAGTAAATTTCAAATTGATTAATCACTCATATTCCGGGCAACCCAAATCAGTCCACTGTATATTCTAGTTTAGCCAATTTCCTAATTACATATGAATATTCAAGTCGTCTGGCCTAAGACACAAAGCATGTTATGCGCTTTTTCTTCTCAGAATAAGTTGAAGTTTATCTGCACTTGAACTTACCCTTGAATGAACCTAGCATTTAAAGGAAGATTGTATCTTAATAAAGAAGTAGATTTTGAGCTACATTGTATATTAAAAATTGCATTGGCAAGCTTAGCGATATACTTATTGAGTGCAGTTAGTACGAAATAAAGTTGGATTAAAGTCAAGATGACGGCGACAATACAGCTGAAATTTCATATTTTTAACAACAAACGTAAGATCCTAAACACTCCTCCAAAATCCTACGCAACCTACAAAGACCCTGTGTGACCCATCTAAATCCAGACCAACCCAGTAAACCCTTGTGCTACCCACTTCGTTTCTTATTTTTCAATCCATTTTACCCAATTGATAATATCTGTGTGAACTGTCTAACGAAAGAGCTAACCAAGTGTCTTGTTTTGCTGGACAAGAAATATAGACGATAATGATCGATTAAAGGCAATTAAAGACAGCGATTATCTTTGAAATTAATCTTAGAATGGCTGTCTCATGTACTATCATTGTGCTTATGCTTGATCGGTAGTCTAGTGTATTGTCTAGAGACGTCTAAATGTTTCATATTTTTAACATTGAACCTTAAAATCTGAGCAATCCACTTCATTTCTCAGAATTGTGACCTTCACACCCAGCAGCAGTTTTCATTGAATTGGATTTGTATATTTGATCACTATAGAAATCAAACGTCATCATTTCAACGATTCAACTTTGCAGTCTACAGCAATGCTGTACTAATAAAAATGCAATGTATCATGTGAGGTTATCATGGCAATGTTTGAGAAAGGATTAGACTTAAAGTAAATATTTTTTACGATAACAAAAAATCCTGTTCATATTCGTAATTGGATAATTGGTGAGGCATATTCACATTCCAATGATTGTGACAATGTAAAAGGCAGGCACATCAGAAGTCTCTCAGCCTGCGAGACCTGGGTTATATGCCAATTGCTAAAGTATTTGGTTAATAGAATAGATGAAGTGGGTTAATTGGAAGTCTCTCATACTGAGAGACTTTTGAGTTGCCAATCGTAATTCGTGTCATAGAAAAGATACAGTACATCATTGTCGGATATTGCTTCCTAACCCCAATGGAATTAAACTTCAAAGTAATTTGTATAAAAAGCCTAGTCAATTGCACGAAAAATATTCCAATCCTCTACTAAGAAAAAACCTGATACTTGCCCAAAAATAGATGCTGCTGAATTGCATTGTTACTGACAGCAATAATTGAAGATAATATACCTACTTTCTTGTTCTATATGAATGACTAGAACTTCCCCCTCACCTTTTTACATTTAAAACAATTCCAACTGTAGTGAAAGAAAGATAAAAGCTTGTCCTTATATGAAAAAAGAATATTGCATTAAACTGGACAACTTCTCCTTCTCACAATTTGAAATTAAAAAAAGAAGCATGAGTAGAAGACTAGATCAAATATTAGGTGAGGGACTGAAATAAAATGGTTTTCTTTGATTGCGCACCAGAATTTAACGAAAGAAACAAGTAAATGAATATCTGAGTGTCGTTCTCGACACTGTAGATTCTGTGGTGAATATGAGGTAGCTCATGTAAAACATTTCACTTCCTTCACTGTAGATTGATATACGCTGTCATTATGTAAATATTTCTGACTAAATCGCACATGAGCGTATAAGCCCCACCCACGGTTCTCAAATAAATAGATATCAGAAAAGAAATATATTTGGCGTTCATCACCTTTATCAACTCCAACTCCAGCATTTATTCAGACCTTTTAGGTTGATAGATAATGTTTTCAGACTTTGAGGGGTCTTGTGTTAGTTCAGAAATTTCAAATTTAATTCACTCGTGAACTATAGTTTAAACACAGTAAACCTTTACTCATTTACCTACACATCATCAAGATACAGTGCTTCAATGCAATGAAAATCATAAAACCACCTTTTTACCGTGTTAATTTGTCAAAATGGACGAAATTTCAAATATTTCCGTCATCGTGTCAATGTCCTCATGGAAGATTTTTGTTTTTCTTCAGGAATAATGAACTATTGAAATGTCAGTGAATTGCATTGTAATGAAAACTTTAAAAATGGTAGCTTTATTAGTCAATCCATTACTTGTAGAAGTTAGACCAAATAGTTACACCAGTGCCAAGAGCACCCATAATAATGGCGCCGACAAGGAGAATTACAGGGCCAATCTTAGCACTGCTGAGCAAAGGACCAGATTCGAGTTTTAGGATGAAGGCGGCTGGGAAACAAAAGCACACCACAGACGAGCATGTACCACCGATGATACCAAACACAACATTGATGCTTGGACAGAAAATGGCAAGGATAAGGGCGGCAAACACAAGACCAGTCGATACAACAACATGGCGTACCATAGATTCACCTGAATTGGCAAAGAACATTTTGTCCAAAGTAAATCGGCATGGGAAAATATTTAATGGAAAGGCAACAGCCACAGTGAAAGTCAAAGCAGCACGTGAAATGGCAATCAAAGTATCATTCAAAGCAAAGGATAAAAGAATGTTACCCTTGTGCGATGGATCAGCCAAGGAGCCACCAAATGCCAAATAAGCAAATACACCGATGATGAGGTAGATGGAGACCGAAATACCAGTTGCACGATTGACAACTTGACTCATACGAGGAATTGTTGGTCGTTGGAGTTCAGTGTAGATGGAGAACACGTTCACTTGGCAAGTAAATGCAAACATAACAATTGGTACACTAAGCATAAAATTTGGACTATCACTGAGATTCATTCCCCAATCTAATCAGCATAAGTAAATTAAGAAATGATTTGGTGGGGCTTACGAATATCGGTGGCGAGTCCGTTTTCACTGGCAGTCATGATTGATCGAGTCACGACAGCAAATACTAGGAAAAAAATTGAAAAAACACCAAGCATGGAAGAAAATTGAAGACTGCTGACATCCTTGAGCAGTGAAAGTGGAAGCATAATAGTCATACAAAATAAAGTCATGAGCACCCAACGTTGTGCCCAGAATGAATCATCTCCAAGTAGTAGCGATCCCAATGGAGTAATGATATCACCAAGAGTTACAAGATAGGCGACTGAAATACCAAAGCAAAATACAAAAATGTTAAGCTCGACAAAATTTTCAATTTTTTTGCCAAAGCAGTGGAGTGCGAGATCTTCATACGACATCAATTTTGTCATTTCGCCTGCTCGCAATAATAGATGAATTGTATATACAGTAAGCACTGCAGCTAACAAGAGTTGTCCAACTGCAAAACTAATACCAGAGACAGCCACAGCATACGGCAAAGATAAAGCACCAGCACCAAGCGTAGCCCCACATAGGTTAAAGATTGATCCACGGATGGATCCCGAGGATGGCAAAAATAGTGGCGATTTTGGTGGATAAGCAAAATCGTCATTCTACAATAATAGTCAAAGAATATCAAATACAGTAATTGATACCTTATAAGGCAAGATAACCTTACTGTCGTGCTTGTTGCCTGGCAGCAATGGGGAGGTTTGACTCACAGGTAGCAGTGGTTGGTTAGCCTTAGACATGAGTGTTAAGGCTCAAATTGAATTATTACGATTGATTTGGTTTGCACCAGATCGGTCCACTGTGGCTTTAATGAAGTTGATTGCATTTTTACATCCCGTCTCATGGGATACACACACTGCGTTTTTGACATCAAAAGCACGAGTTGTCTTGCCTAACTCACCACAGGATGAATACGCTTTTTTCCCACAGAAAGAATTTGATCACAATTTAAAGCTCTAATATTTTGAAATTATCATTATCACTGTTCCTATTTTACAATCACCGAAATTTCAAAAGCATGGTGTAAATCAATTGAAGATATAGCATCACATGATCGAGATAATTGCAAAACAAATTGACCACATGATATGCTGTATAGTAGTACGTCTGACAACACTCACACAAAAGTAATTCGTCACGTGGGATGCAATTGAAGACAACCTCTTGAATTTTCATATTTTTACCGTCGAACCTAAAAACCCACTTCGTTTCTCTTAATCAGAGCTCACCCAGTCGATTCTTTGAAATCACCAATGAGTTGTTTGTCCCATTTACAACTATAATGTCCACGTCAACGCGTATTGTAGTTTAATCTAATGGAATGGTGTCTACAGTAAAATTATCTTTGATACAAAAAGTAAAAATGCCAAGTGCAAAGATCAAAGATCAATAAATGAGTAAGGAATGAGTTATAGCAATAGTTGATTCAATGTTTAAGCGAACAAATGATAATACTCTGCTGGATGCTTGGATTTGTAGAATGGCTGATATCTGCGAGACTTTTGGCTGCTTTGTGCGAGATAGCGAATTTTTAACTACAAAAGAACTTCAATAGTATCTCACCTCTTATATAGCATACCTTAAATCCCATATTGCTTTTTTTGTAAATCAATATTTAGTTTAATGTTTAACTATTTGTGATTAGCTCTATACAGGCTAAGAGATTGCACAGCTCAATAGTTCAAAGCAGTGCACTTTTATATCTCGTAGAATTACCGGCGAGAGTCTCTCAGAATCAACCCTTGAATATGTACCTTTCAATACCCATTGCGACAAGTTGAAGGCAGAACAATAACGAGAATGATGTCGGCACCTCAAAAATCAAACGAAGGACATTTCCTTACGCAGAATCTAATTGCACTTGATGGATCATTAGCTTTGTGACAGCCTCTTCAGCTTGAAAATTATTCAAATATGGGATCAAATTAAGTCATATCAATTGAATAATAAATACTATGCATAAAACAATTAGAATTCTGAAGTTGAAAATTTATCTTGATACATATCTAAATCAATGTAACAGTGTATGCAAGATACTGACGATCTTATATACGTTAGAATGATATAATACAGTTTGATAGGACCATAGTATGAAAATCTCAATACAAACTATGATGCTTTAACGATAAGAGAGACTTATAAAATCAACTTGTTATATTATGGATAGGCTGATATTCATCTTCTATAAGCTCAAAATTGTTGACTCTGTATTAGTTTTGTTTTATTGATAAAAGTTTGACCAAATTGTAACACCAGTACCAAAAGCGCCCATGATAATAGCACCAACGAGAAGGATTATAGGACCAATTTTGGCACTGCTGAGCAAAGGACCGGGCTCAAGTTTGAGAATAAATGCAGCTGGGAAACAAAAGCACACGACAGCCGAACACGTACCACCGATGATACCAAACACAACATTAATGCTTGGGCAGAAAATAGCAAGGATAAGAGCAGCAAACACAAGACTGCATGTAACAATTACGTGGCGAACCATTGAGTCTTTAGCAGAAGCGAAAAACATCATGTCCAAACTGAATCGGCAGGGGAAAATGTTCAATGGAAAAGCAACAGCCACGGTGAAAGTCAAAGCAGCACGGGAAATGGCAATCAAAGTATCATTCAAAGCAAACGACAAAAGAATATTGCCCTTGTGTGCAGGATCAGCCAACGAACCACCGAATGCCAAATAAGCAATCACACCAATGACCAAATAAATTGTGACTGACACAGTAGTTGCACGGTCCACAACTTTATTCATACGACGAATGCATGGACGTTGGAGTTCAGTATAAATGGAAAATACATTTACCTACAAGGTTGTGAGCATTTTACAGTAATAACAATAGTATTTACTTGGCAAGTGAAGGCAAACATGACAATAGGCACACTCAACATAAAGTTAGGACCATTGCTCAAGTTAATACCCCAGTCTAATCAAAGTGAGGATACAACATTGGGAGTATAGTACATACGAAGATCAGTAGCTAACCCATTTTCATTGATAGTCATAATGGAGCGAGCAGCCACAGCCAAAACAAGGAAAATAATAGAAAACACACCAAGCATCGACGAGAATTGGAGACTGCTTACATCTTTAAGCAAAGAAAGTGGAAGCATAATCGTCACACAAAACAATGTCATAAGTACCCATCGTTGAGCCCAAAAAGAATCATCTCCAAGAAGTAGTGCTCCCAACGGTGAAATAATATCTCCAAGTGTAACAAGGTATGCCACTGAAATACCAAAGCAAAAGACAAGAATATTAAGCTCAACAAAGATTTCAACTTTCTTTCCAAAGCAATAAAGAGCAAGATCTTCATACGATTTCAATTTTGTAATATCACCAGCTCGGATCAAAAGGCGAATTGTGTACACTGTGAGCAAAGCAGCCACAATCAATTGTCCAACAGCAAATCCAACACCAGAAACAGCCACAGCGTATGGCAATGAGAGAGCACCAGCACCAAGTGTAGCTCCACACAAGTTAAAAATCGAGCCACGAATCGATCCAGGTGATGGAATTAACGACGGAGATGAAATTTCTTGAGGTTGATGATGTGGAAATGCTTGATCTTCATTGCCATGAGTCTATAATCATGTTAGCATTGTTTTTCGAGTGATTTTGTACCTTTGCACGGTCTAATTTACGTGGTGTCAATGAAACAAAGTCCATCATACGCTAATTTTTCATAGTTAAAACGTGAAATTGACGGCATTTTTACCTGAAAAGCGAGAGGTACGTAGCCAAGCTTGCTTACATACGAATCACGTGTGTTGGGCGTACGTGGCTGCAGCAATGGAGAGCCTTGACTCATCGGAAGTAGCGGTTCGCTTTGCTTGGACATGCTCAAGAAACTTGAAAATGATAAATCACATTCAAATCAACTCACGGACTTAAGTGAAGGGTATAAATAGTGTAAGGTACTTGGGTGAAAATAGTGTAATAAGTACGAAAATAGTGAGCTAAAGCGGGTGGCTACGGCACTCGATATGTCAATGAAGGAAGGAGAGTTGCACATGCAAAGACCACTAGAAGGGTGAATATAGACCACTAGAAGTATGTGGACAATGGTATATTGCATGTGTTTAGCTCTGGCAATGA
>JNBS01004872.1:0-12607 GCA_002081575.1 Thraustotheca clavata
TGAAAAAACAACAGAGAAAATCCAAATTACTATTGCCAACGCTGAAACAAATGATAAGACCGTCAAACCAACAGAAGAAAAGCAAAAGAAACTTGAAAGTGATGACAAAGACGAACCAGCTAAAAAGGATGGATTTTCACAACTTTTACTTGGGTAACCTGTTTTTATAATGATGCCTGATGGTTGAGTTGTAGAGCAAAGCGTCAAGCTGCGTTAAATGCTACCGCAAAAAGCTCTGGACTTGTAAATTTGGGAAATACTTGCTATATGAACGCAGTACTTCAAGCTCTACTATCATTGCAAGCATTTGTTGCCTGTCTTCGTGATGATGCCTGGGTTGCAGCTTTAACAAAGCAAGCTTTGGCGAAAGGATATTGGTCAAATAAAGCAAACAAAGAAGCCTACGAATTTTATCTTTGCTTTAAAGATATGATAAAAGACCATGTAGAATCTGCACACTTGGATCCAGGTCCAATGAAAGCTGTAGTTGGTAAACGAGCACAAGCATTTGCCAAGTATTGAACTTGCTTGATAAATATACTTATTACAATTGTGTAGCAATGCCCAACAAGATGCCCATGAGTTTTTGATGAGTGTGTTGTTTGAGCTCGAAGAAGATATGAAAGGAGTGCTAAGACAACAACGGGAAATTGTTTCCAAGAATACTGAGCAAAAAAAGGCTAGCAAACAATCAATTCATCAGTACTTTAATGGCTCCCAACCAGAAACTCAAGCCATCGATAACATTGAGGGTTTATTGCCAACAACAACATTCTTTCAAACAACTATTACCCAAACTCTTACGTGTACTTCATGTGGCTACAGTCGTCATCTCAATGAAACATTTCGTGAACTTCCTTTGGATTTCCCACCAGCCATTCATGCTAAACCAACTCTTCTATGTCATTGCCAACGCCCAGTTCACCGGCTAATTACAAAAAAGGAAGGTGAAAACAAAGGTCGACCGTTCTTGAAATGCAGTCAATTTCCTCAGTGTAAATTTTTTCAATGGGATGATAATCCTGTAAGTGAACCTGAGGGACTTAATGTACCCCAATTGTTGGCCAAGGTATATTATAAGCTCTTATATTTGAACTCATACTTGTCTAGTATTTTGAAGCTTATTCAGTAGACGTAAAGTGTGAAAAATGTTCTGACGGAGCTACTGCTAAAGTTACATTGAGTATTCTCAAAGCTCCACCTGTACTTGTTTTGCATTTGAAGAGATTTGAAATAAGTACATCATCCTACACTCTTGTGAAGCGCAATGACGTAGTGGCAGCTCCAATCATTATAGACATTAATTCATATCGTAATTCCTCAGCGAAATCAAAGCCAGCTTACCACATCAAGGTACACAACAAAATTATTTGCCTGCCTATGTCATTAAATCTAGAGTATTATTCGGCATATTGGAAAGACTGCTGGAGAAGGCCATTATGTTACTGACATTCGGCACGACAAGGGAAGTAAGTGGACTCGCTACAACGATGCCCATGTTTCTGAGGTAATGGTTTTTCAATATTTATCCTACTAAAAATAATTAGATTGATGCAGCTCAAGTACTCCAAGGTGCAGGTGCTGAAAATGGATATCTCTTGTTTTATGTTCGTGACAAGTAAATAATTTTTCAACTTTTCAAAACTTGGGATCTAAAAACTTGAACTATCCTTGCATCGTGGTAGAAACATCGTTAGAAGTATGGTAGACCTGATTAAAATTTAAGTAAGACAATCTTACAATATATACTAAACTAATCTAGCATCTGGAACTGATCTATTCAATATCAATATTGTTTGGATTTGCAAATGACCAAGGCGCTTCTTGAATAGGAATAAATCTCATTAGTATGCCTAATACACATTAGAACTATATTGGACAAAAGTCTTTACCAAGGGGTAATGATACAGCACCAAGTAATACAGAATAAATCCAATTCATTAAACTCAATCCAGTGGTTCTAGTAAAATCACCCCCAAACTCGACAAATAGTGCTTGAACAACTCCAGTGATTATTAAAATGTTCATGAACATTGCATTAGATGCCAAATTTTTGTACACATTCCAGTCATTTGACACATTGCGAGCATTGATTTCATTGAATAATTGACAAAAGACAAAAACATTGAAAATGAACGTAAAATGGGAATAATCGTGCTCATTACAATGGATTGAAAGACATGGTTGAGGAATGTTGGGTTTTAAATCACTTGTTGTCATATTGGCATAATACGAACAATTCAAACTTGGACATTTTTGACCGGTATAAGTGACACAAGGAACTTCCAAAGTCACATTAAGATTTGATTGAAGTCGAATTGTTGATGAAAGACAGTAATCATTATCATTGAAATTGAATGATTTTGCACCAAAAAACAATAGGTAGAGAAGAAGTAATAGCTACACATTTCATCAATTTAAGTAATTCGTTGGTATGCACCTGATAAGTGCTTTGTACTGCAATATTCTTAATCATTATATGACTCATGATAGATGCTTCTTTCTTGTATGGCCGTCGATTAAGTAAATCCTGTTTTGGTGTTTCAGTCCCAAGTGCCAATGCACCCATAGTATCCATGATTAAGTTGACCCATAACATCATAACAGGATTCAATGGAGGCTCAAATCCTTTGATTGCACTGAGTAGTGTAAGCATCAAAGCCACCTAATCAAATTAAATCCAATTCTTTAAATATTACACTTACAATGTTAACAGTAAGTTGGAATTGAATAAATTTACGAATGTTGTCATAGACACATCGCCCCCAAAGTACTGATTTCTTGATAGATGAAAAGCGATCATCCATAATAATGATATCTAAATGAATCATAGCTAAAGTTTCTCGTTCAATTATATACCTGAAGCTTCTTTTGCTAAGTCAGTCCCAGCAATACCCATAGCTAAACCAACGTCGGCAGCTCGTAAAGCTGGTGCATCATTTGTACCATCACCAGTGACTCCAACGACTTCTTTTCGATCACGTAAAAGGTTGACAAACTTGTATTTATCATCAGGTGATGATCGAGCTAAAACCTAATACAAATTTGCATTAAACTGTACTTTCATAAATATACCTGAAGTCTTGATAACATTGGAGTTAATTCCTCCAGAGGCATATTGCGAAAAGTTGGACCTTCTAAAGCAATTCCATCACTGGTAAGAATGCCACATTGTTTGGCAATAGCACGAGCAGTATGAATATTATCGCCAGTGACCATACGCACCATAATTCCAGCTTTTCTGCACGAGGAAATACTTTCAATTACATCAGACCGCAATGGGTCCATAATACCAAAGATAGCACAGAAAATCATTTCATTCTCGGGTGGTTCAGGCAATGTTGAAAGATCAGAAGGAAGTTCACCAATATTATAATCTCTATAGGAAACGCACACCGTTCGAAGTGCTTCTTGAGCCATGCTAACTATCGTCTCATTTAGGTTAGCTAGCATTGCTGAACCAAGAGGTTCGACTACATCATGTCCAGATAAAATTTGAGTACACCGCTGAAGTATAATTTCAGCTGCACCCTAATGCAATTTGTTAGCTAATCACGTCATATTCATAAAGGGTTACTTTGCTAAATACACGAAAGCCACCAGAGGTTCGCTTAATGATAGTGCTCATGGTTTTTCTTTCAGATGAAAAAGAGTACATGCGGTCACCAACTTTAAAATGGGTTGTTCTGGTCGCAGCATAATCTATTCCTTGGGCATGAAGCCATAGTAAAAGAGCACCTTCAGTTTTATTGCCTTGGACAGTAGGCACCGAAAATTGTTTGTCAGGAACAAGCTCGGCAGTAGAATTTACACATATTGATACACTAAGCTCTTGGACAAGGTCTTTATCCATAGGTTCTTTTACTTGAGTGGCAGAATAGCGTTTACCACAAGCCCAAATAGCTACGACGGTCATTCGATTCTCTGTTAAAGTTCCTGTTTTGTCGGAGCATATACTCGTAACATTTCCCATTGTTTCACAAGCAGCAAGTACTCGAATTAAATTGTTGTCTCGGAGCATTTTCTTGGTTGAATATGACAACGAAATAGTTACTGCGAGTGGTAAACCTTCAGGTATGGCTACAACAATAATTGTCACCCCAACTATAAACGTGTCAATAATAAGTTGCATCCAACCAACTACATATCTCTTAAGTTAAATCCTGTATATGGATGATAATTATACCTGTACGATTGTCCGAGAAGACATAAAGAAGTATTGTAGCAAGGCAAGTTGCAACAGCAAATGACATACCACCATACCCGATGAATTTAACCATTTCATCAAGTTTTTCCATAAGTGGTGTTGGACGCTCTTCTCGAACTAGTTTAGATTTAATTCGGCCCCAACGCGATTCAACCCCGATTGCAGTCACAATAGCTTCGCATCTTCCAGCAGAAAGTAAACAACCAGAAAGTAGAAATGGGTCTGTCGTTGGTGTTTTCTTGACGTCATCAGGCTCACCAGTCAAGCTCGACTCATTGCATTTAACATCTTGCCCTCGAAGAAACACAGCATCACCAGGTATACGATCTCCATTCTCAAGTACAATTATGTCTCCAACGTTGATATCAGTCACAGGGACTTGTCCATATTTCCCTTTTCTTAAAATTTTAACAGTAAACTCATCATTCTTTGCATTCAACGCTCGAAATTGTTTTTCCTTGGTATAATTACTCGAAGCACTTACAAGACCAACGAGAAACACAGCAAATAAAATAGTAATGCCTTCTGTCCATCCTTTCGATGGATCTTCAATTGTCCCGGTGACTGTCGATGCAACAGCAGCAAGAATTAACACAATTATTGTAGTGTCTTTAAGTGTATCAAGAAAAAGCGAGATAAACGATTTTGATGGTGCTTCTTCAAACACATTGGCACCAAACACTCGTTGTCGCTGTTCAAATGTATCTTCACTCAATCCAACAAGTGGATTAACATTAAGTTTTTTGGCTAAACCATCAAGTCCTCCTATCTCCATGATTTTTTTTAAATTTCCTTCCGTCATTTGGTCGATATTTATTTCTCTTAATCCCTCCCGTGTAATCCCAAAGGGACTCGGTGTACTCGAAACAACTGGTGTTGGCGATACTTTGGTCATGCTTGTTGCTGTGGGATGGCCGATGTGGTGCTTGGCCGGCCCCTCGTTTTCAATCTCAGGGCGCACGGACGTCGTGGTGGCGAAAGCAGCGATTAAACTGCTGCCTTTTTACAAGTAACTGCTCGCTTGTTTATTATGGTGCCACGTACAAGTAACTGCTTGCTTGTTTATCATGGTGCCACGTATTTGTAACTGCTACCAGGATGCCTTTTTATCCATTTACTATTGGTTATATCTCTTAATATATACCTGGTACAGTAATATACTTTCAATATATATCATTACATGAGCATGTATCTCTATCTATATACTTGTAGCTATAGAAAATATCAATTTTTTCATTAAAAAAGTATTTTCATACCATTGGCTTGATACATATGGGAATTATATGTGTGGTAATTATGGCAAAAGCCATATTTAATTAATAACGATATTTCGAATAACTAAAGAACTATTTCTGATATTCTTGGCATTTGCCATATTTAAGATCTTTAGATCACGATGATATTTGGAGGACGAAGTTGCCACCATGCCCAGATCCAAAAACCACATCATCGTAAAAGTCATGCAATGGCTCGTATTATGTCAGGAATGGAAGAGATAGTTCCTGCTGTACGTGCAGAGCCTGTACATGTAGAGTGTGTAGAGTCTTCAGTGGAAAAAATTACAAATAAACCAAATACCAATAGTTCCAAGTACCAAAGTACAAATGCATTGCCTACTTGGGTCACAAATGATCGTCAAGTGCTTCGTTTCTTTTGTTATTATGAAGAACCAGCTTATCAAGCTCCTTTGACGTTAAAAGCACCAAAATTGCCTTCATTAATTCGAAGATTGGTACTATTATATTACTTGGCAGATGCATCGATTGAAGTTATGGAGCCAAGAGTTCGTAATAGTGGTCTTCCTCAAGGGCTTTTTATGAAAAAAAGTATTTTGAAAAAAAAAGATGGGCAAATTTATATACCTAGTGATTTTATCATTGGCAAAAGTATTGTCATAAAAGGGCAAAAATGCACAATTGTTGATTGTGATACTGCTACAAAAGAATATTATACAGAAATGAATTTGCCTATTGGATATGCACAACCATACCCGGATGAACCTACCACAAGTGCTTACCGACAAACAATACAAGCAATGAAGGAGATGAAGAGTTTGAAGAAGACTCCTGTCAAGGAAAATGCTGCTAAAGTTCACCAGTTTATGCAATATAGTACACAAGTACTTCGGTTCTTTTGCTCATGGGACGACCCTCATCCACTTTATCCTGAAACAAGACATTTTGTACTCCATTATTTCTTGGCGGATGATACGGTAGAAGTTCGTGAAGCAAAAAAAGATAGAGAGCGTCGTGGTAATTCATTTGCTGTATTATTGTCAAGAAGGTACCAAACACTATTTCACAGTGAGACTTACATATTAATGATAGAAAATTGCCCTATGAAGGTGAAGATAAATCCCCAAGAAATGTTACACCACTTGATTTACGTTGTGGGGATGATATTGTAGTGTTTGGACGTCTTTTTCATTTAGAAAGTTGTGATGAATTTACAAAGCAATATTACTTATTGAACCATGGTATCACACAAGAACCAGAGGAGAAACACAACGAAAAGCCGAAACACGATACTCAACCAAGCAACCAAGATGCTGTGGAAGACACTTTTCTCGGTCCGTTGATGGCAAAGTCTGAAGTTAAACCAAAGCTAAAGTCCCATGAGCATCATACCACAAAGTATTGTCTTCGATTTCGAGCCCAATTCTCCCCAAAGCTACAGCTACCAGCAGAACAAGCTGCAAGAAACTTTATCATTACATTTTATTTGGTAGATTTGACCATGGCAATATATGAGCCTCCAGTTCCCAATTCAGGGGTACAAGGAGGTAAATTTCTCGACCGCGGGAATTACAAGAACATTAATCAAGAATTTTTTCGTCCAAGAGATTTCTACGTTGGTGCAACTATCGCTCTAGCTCTAACTCCAAATCAGCCATTCCTTTTACAAGAAGCTGATGTTGCAACTCTGGCTTATTGTGAGGCAAATCCTGAAATTTTCATCTACTCAGATATTAATCACATTCTAAGCAAAGTTGTTCACATTGTTCGTGCCAATGGATCAAATATACGCACCGTCTTTGAGAATGAAGGCAACGGAAATCGGTATTTGCCACCCGCCGAAATGCTTCGTATTCTGTCAGATCGATTACATATTGACACTCTTTTGAGTCGTCAAGAGTGGATTACGTTATGTCGAGCTTACGTTTACACAGCTGAAGATCAAAGCTCCATCGACTCTTTTTGCGATGCTGTATCGCGAGCATATATATCTGACATTGACCCAAAAAAGTCCATGACAATACACGAGCAACTGCAGAGGGTACCGATGTATAATATAATGTTATTGACTATCAATTATGTAGATTCCCGTTGATCTTCGTCAAGCTATTGCAAGGCACGATAATGAAGGAGTTGGCAAGGTTTCCAACAATCTCATTGTCAAACTTGTAAATTTTTATCATTTGGACATACCAGAAAATATTCTTGTTCGATATATGACTCCTGATGGATATGTGGATTATCACCGCTTCTTCGACGATGTTTATACTTGTGATTTCGCTAATGAAGATAACCAAGAAGAAATACCAAAATTACCCACTGAAGGAGGCAGACCAATGCCACCCCCATTAGATGAACGAGGCCCATTGTACATTCCAACTTATAGATCTCAGTTAGACACAGCTCGTTTTGGAATACTTGGCCCACCACCACTGCCACCCCCAAACCAACAGAACAATGAGGACCAAGCAAGTTCACTTTCAGTGCCAGCATCATCCCCAGTGACATCAGCATCAAGCTCAACTTCCTCAGTATCTCACAAGACAAATAAAAATTCTTCTCTGGAAGCTCAGCATTCTGAATCAAATCAATCAGCCAGTTCATGTACAACACCAATGTCAAAAATGTCTTTTAAAGAAGCTTCTGCAATGGTCTTAAATCCTCGCTTCCGAACGACAAGTCAGCTCATGCATGATCAAATCGCATTAGCAAAGCAAGTTCAGTCTACTTTGTCGACACCAAAATCAGTAGTCTCAACTTCACCAAGTGAAGATCCCAAGTTAACGAAAGAGCAACGAAGTGCTTTGTACCGCACTACCACTCAAGAAGCTTTTTCTGGCCTTGCAAAAGCTCGTGACATGGCTGGACAAACTGCAAGGCGATCAAGTGCATTAGTTGAAAGAGCCAAAGCCAAGTTTCTTCAAGGTCAAGCAGGCTCTATTGTCACGGATATTTCAAAGTTGGACCCAACAATTCATGGCATTTTTGCTGAAAAGTTTGACCAGGCTAAATACTTACTACGTAAAACACTCCGTGATGCCGACAGAGATAAAAGTGGCTTCTTGGGTGAGAAGTAACCTAGCTGCTAAATTTAACGATATATAGGCGAAGATGACTTCATGCAATCTCTGAATAATGTCAATAGCAACCTCTCAGATGAAGAACAATATCAATTAGTCGCAGCATTATTTCCAACGCATAATGCGACGATCAACTATAAAATGTTATTGGATACGGTATTTCAAGGGGATTCTTAAGCTTTTTCAAGTGCCCAAGATGGTGGTGGTACCGAGAAGACATCTCCAGCCAACTATCAAAAATATGAGGGATTATGATATTGAATAGGGTGTACTTTGTACTCTAGAGCATGTAGCCAAATACATGCACAATGTAAATGATTTCGGTTGACTTGTTTTTGTTGGCATCTTTCACAACTTCTTTCAAGAAATTGAGTTTCAGTCTCATCTTGTCTTCGTGGTTCCAGCGATACAGCAAGGACTTCTTCATCTTTGTTTTCATCATTTTCTTTAGTGTCGTCTTGTGTGGGTTGTATATCACGGCCATAATGTAATTCACCACCATAACATGGGTCATTAGCAATAGGAAACCCAATTAGTTGTAAATGAAGGCGAATTTGATGTGTTCGACCAGTGACAGGCTATATCATAGTGATTTACTTCGAAATGGTAATAAATTGGTACTTTAATGTACAAAACACTTGTGACACCATCCGAGTGACGGAATTCGACAATAGTTTCTGCTTCTTTAGCATCTTCACCACTTTGAGCCCAACCCCAAGCTCCATCTTTATGGGATTTGCATATCAATGGGCATTGAATACGAAGTTGAGTAGGTGAGTCCATGGATACTTTAGCCATGGATGAATTGTCCAGAGCTTTTTCTTGGCATTTTTCAACCCATTCTTCTGTGAGAGTTGCAGGATATTCACCACGAGCTCTAGCTAAATAAGCCTTTGAAGCACTTCGATCAGCTAGTACAACTAAATAAATAAATCCATTGAGATCATGTAATTACCAATGCATAAGGACAATTCTCGAGCTTTAGCACTGTTTTTAGCAAGAATTACAACACCTAAAAATCATTACAATAATGTTTTTTGTAGATGCAAACCTGAAGTTAGTCGATCAAGTCGGTGAACAATATGCAGTTGTTTAATATCTGGTCGAGAGTGCAAAACAATGTAATGCTACGAACTCAATGAGAAATCTATCCATTGTAGTAATTTTTTACCAACGAATTATGACGATACGCTCCACACGGATGAGTTGGTACTGTCGATGGCTTGGACACGACAATCTAGTAGCACCGAAATCCATCATTTCTCATGACTGATCCAACTCATTACCAGCTCTGGTGTCTCATGTACAATAGGAATTTCATCACACACAACTGGAGGTTCATGTCGATGAGTCTACCCAAGAATATTACAAGAAATAATCATGATATTCATCATACCATGTGAGTAATACAATCCCCATTTTTGACTACCGTGTCAATACAAGTCATTTCTCCATTAAGAGTAATTCTTCCAGATTGAATCGCCATTTTCTATTGCACACAAGTGAGAAAGCTCATACATTTTCATCAATTCTTACATAATAATCAGGTGAAAATGCACCAAATTCAGACAAAAAAATGTCCAAAAGTGTTCTTCCAAACCAACGTTGTTTCGCATGCGTTTGAAATTTGTACACATAAGGCTTTACATATCGATAACCTACATAGATTCCATTGACTTTTTTGCTTTTAATCAAGTAATACCATCAAGGATTTCATATTGAGCTGGAGATTCATTTTCTGCAAGCTTTTGGCGCTTTGCTTTATGAACCATAATTCAAAAATGAAGTTTTGATTGGTTTGTAGAATAGCCAATCAAATTACTCAATACTTGACACGCAAAAATTAATTGGTGTATACTTTTAACCAATCAAAAGATGCGTGTCAACTTGGGTCAGAAAATGCGTTTTTATCTTTTGAAAAGAGGTGACAAGTGAACTGATACATTAATTTTCTTCATTCTTTCGTGATTGATTTTAAAGGAGAAATAGATTCGTTTGTTTACTAGTTCATTTAACAAATAATCTCTCTCTCCATTCATTTAAATCGTTCGTTTACTGCAAAATTGTGAATTTCCCATCGTACCCAATCATGTCACTGGATAATCAAAATCGTCTTTCGATGTGGCTACAATTGTAGATGCATCTGTATCTGCTTCCACTTGAGCTCTTAATAATTTCTTGTATCTCTTTTCAAGCTTGAAAACCTCGTTTAAACATTGCCAATCTTTATTTTATCTGTTGAACTTCAACAACCAGGATCAGACTCATGATGATTTTCAGTCTATCAACCACGTTTATTTATTATTACGATGACTAGAGAACACACGCTTAGAAATACGAAGAACGTGACAAGAAATCGCTTTAAATTGATCGTATCTATAACGTGATGGCCAGCAGAGGCGGGCGCAAGGACGACTTTTGATTGGATGAAAAGACATGTTTTCTCGACAAACGATTGGCTGGTGGCAGAGAGGTGTGCCAGTCATCATATTGTGTCAAACCTGATCGGCGAACAAGATGTCAACGCTAATGGAAACACGCAAAGAAGATGAAGATGCTTCTAGTGATGGCAAGGAGAACGATGAGAGCAATGTATCTACTGAGGAGCGAAAGCCCCGTCGTGAATTACCCCCTGCGACCGTCGCCATATTAAAAACATGGATGTTATCGCCTGACCATGTTAAACACCCGTACCCGACCGACGAAGACAAGAAAATGTTGCTTGAAAAAACAGGAATCAATATGAAACAATTGACAAATTGGTTTACGAATGCAAGAAAGAGAATCTGGAAACCTATGATGCGAAGAGAACACTCGAGGCAATTGCAAACTTCGTTTGCGAGGGATCCTCAATTAAGAGAACCACCACAACGATTACCAGCAGCGTATGAAAAAGATGAAAAAACCATTTGTATTGAGAAATATTGTAGGATTCCACCACCAAATACGACACCAGACTCGTTTTTACACCCTTCGGAACAATATCCAGCATATCCAGCTCATCCTGAACAACGTACGTACCATCAAGGCATTCCTGCAATTCCTGCCATGGTACAATACGTAATTGAGCAGGATTATATGCATAAATAATGCTAGGATCGACGGATAGAATATCCTCCAAGAGCTCATGAATATACAGGTCCAGCAACTTCGTATCCAGCGCCAGGAAATGTGGCTTATTTTGAACCACGATCGCATCGTTCAGTATCGGAATCGGTGGTTGATCGCATGCATCATCGTAATCATCATGGTTATCACCCTTATGCGAATCCTCGTCATGCCATTCCTCCATCGCATGAAGCATTTTCACTCCAAACACGATTGCCACCTCGTAGTAATGAACATAGCCCAAATGAAGCCCATGTTACACCACCAAAGAAAAGTGATAGCAGTGTTGAAAAAGATGATGATTCTAGCAAAGAAAAACGAGCTCGTCGAAGCTCATTGTTGCCACCTCATGTGATACGAGTAAGATCATTTTTGCATCATATTTGATGCTTATATTTTTCATAGATTCTTAAAGATTGGATGATGTCTCCAGAGCACATGGAACATCCCTATCCGACTGATGTCGAGAAAAAACAACTTTGTGAAGAAACTGGATTGGATATGTGTCAATTGAATAATTGGTTTGCAAACAATCGCAAACGATTATGGAAACCCACAATGGCAAACCGTACAAAAGAACGATTATCTCAATTGTACTCTTCGGAAAGCATTCGCAATATCATATACAACAAAGCTCCAACAACAACAGAACCACGTCGAGTTTTTAACATTACTCAAGCCCCACCACCTCAACCCCGTGAATTTAAAGTGAACGATCGTCTTCCACCATCAAACATGGAAAATCGCCTTTTACCACCGGTATCAGGAGCTTTACCATCATTAATTCCACCAAAATTCCCACCGATGGGAGTTCCTCGCGAAGGACGATCACATACATTGGATATTGGTCATTTTCGACGAAGCCGAATGAATTTTCAAGATATTCTTAATGCGTCATCGCCGTCTGTAGTTCTACCACCTTTAGGATCAAACCGACCCAAGCCTTCAGGCTCTGTAGACGAGACATTGCCAAAGAT
>JNBS01004873.1:0-26943 GCA_002081575.1 Thraustotheca clavata
ATCACTTTAAATCACTTTTACATTGGGGCTCGTTTTGGATCACTCGATCAAGCGTTTATTGTTGACAACAAGAGTAATAACGCTGCCTTATCATCGGATGGTATTACCAGCGTATTAAATATTGATTTGAAGTATGTTTACGGCATCGAAAGTGACAAAAGTGATGCTAGACTCAGACCAAATCACCGAAACGATATATTAGGAAGAAGAAGTGATGTTATCAATTCAAGTAGCGATATTATTTTACTAATTACCCCGGTCAAAGCAACTGAGTTTGATCTCCCTCGACGATGTGGAATCGTCTCGAAGGACGAATTTGACGATTATTTTGGACCTTTGGCTAGTCATGGTTGCCAGATTTTTTTGATCTACCAAATTAACACTGAATCGCTCAACAATCTACTTGCGATCAAGTGTATGGGAATAAAAACTGCTACAAATATTTTGAAAGAGAGAGAAAAGAGATTATTTTCAAGCCTTGAGGACGCAGCATATCTTGTTTGCCCCAACAAAAAATGCAAGAAAAGTTACAAGAATTGTATTGTATCGCATTTCAAAAGCAAAAGTTGCAAGATAACCAAATTATTTAATGATACGTGCTGCGATAACTATTAATACTTCATTTTGCATTGTGCATTTGATTTCGTTCGTACCATTCATTTGAATACTCCAGTTTGTACTTTAATTCTTACCTAGCTTTTATACATTTATACAATTATCATAGATAGTGCATCCAGCAAGAAAATAGTTTTCTATTGTGCGAGGAAGCTTGGGAAGTATAATGTAGAATGACACTAATGGTTTTACATCTACTACTCGATGGATTACATCGCAACTTTTTCTTCATCGGTCGTATTTTTTTTCTTCTTGAGAAAGCTTTCGTCGATACCTGGCTGTGCTGGGTGGAAGAATCGCATTTCTTCCCAAATGAGTTCTTGTAGCCTTCGTTTGTTGAGCTCTTCTTTTTCAAATTCAAAGTTAAAGACAGAAGATGCTACTGTTTCGTCTTCTTTGACACGAATTGATGCAAAGTATGGATGATCAAGTGCATCACTCACACGAATACGCTTATTTGGATCAAGCACCAGCATTTTTTCAAGTAAATCAAGGGCATCTTTTGCAATATCAGGAAATAGGGCACTTAGAGGTTTAAGGGGCTCAGGACCCTAAAGTGAGTAGTATATGAAACAACATATTTTCAAGGATATTTTACCCGTGTGTGATATTCAGTATTCATAAATTTGCGGGCACGCATATTCGTGACAAAATACAACTCGTCGTCTGTGGGTACGCCAAGTGCATTCATGATTAAATGAAGTTGGTCGATGTAATCTTGTCCAGGAAACAATGGTTTACGACTGAGCATTTCAGCAAAAATACAGCCCAGACTCCAAACATCTACGTCCTGAGTGTACTTGATACATCCAAGCATAATTTCAGGTGCGCGATACCACCGAGTGACAACGTATTCTGTAAGTTCCAAATCTTCTTGTACCCCACGAGCAAGTCCAAAATCACAAATTTTTAGTTGACAATTGGCATTCACGAGAATATTTGATGGTTTAAGGTCTCGATGAATAACATTAGCACTGTGAATGTATTTGAGAGCAGCAAGCATTTGGTAAAGAAAAAAGCAAATATGTTCTTCCGACAAAGCATGACGGGAATAAATGACACGGTGAAGATCCGTCGCCATGCATTCTGATACAATATAAACATCTTCAAACGATTCAATGCTAACAGGTTCCAAAATATCTGTAATTCCAAGCAATGATTTATGGGAAAAGTGCCGCATCAATTTAATTTCACGAACAATTCGTTTGGCATCTGTAAGATCGTCAAAAGCACGTTGAATGTTTTTAATAGCAACAAGGTTAGCATTGACATCAGCATCACCTGAAGGTTTTGGCAATCCTTCGACTTCAGCAGCTATCACAACACCATACGCACCCGAACCGATAGTTTTTGAGTAGGAATATTTCAATGGAATTTCAAATTTTGTATTGGAGACAGTAAAGCATTGATGTCCTCTTCGTGTAGATGGTAAAAATTTGGGTTTATTCGCATTGGCCGTAGCTGCATCTTCTACTTTCTTTGCTGCAGTTTCTCGTTGTTTTTTCGCTGCAATCATTCGAGCCTCAGCTTCTGCAGCTTCATCATCAATGCATTTTTTCCCATACGATGTCACTTTATTTGCACCATCAAACACCATTGTTTGATGCCATCGTACAGCTTCTTGTAATGCATTTTTCCACTTGATAAAATCTGCTTCAATCTCAACTTCGAGTACCATCGTATGTGATGGACATTTCAATTCCAATCGATGATGACCCTCTTTACTCGCATCTACAAGTGAATGTCCAGGTCCGATAGGTGTTTCAGAGCATAGAATAAGCTCTTCTTTCGACGTATAATAGCCCAAAGTCATGTGCTTCTCTTCAAGACGCAAGATAAAGTACCTTTTTGTCCAAAGACGAAAGCGTGAACCTTGTTTGAGCATGTAGCCTTCTTGAATCACGTCTGCGGAACGAAACACTGGCGCTGGGTTCTTAGTAGATGAAGAAATCCCTTTACCATGCAACCATTTCGATAGAGCTGAACGCTTTCTTGTTACGTACACTCCTTCGTCCCGCGGGGATGCGGGCGGCTCGGACGCCGGCTCCATCATTCTTAAGATAGAGATTTGAAACTCAAATTAATATTACTATTGAGCAACTAATTCCACCCAACTACAAATGGCATAGAAATCTATTACGACATGGAATCTGTACATAGATAACATTAAATACTTGGTAGGATTTAGATTACATTGGTATTGATATATAGGATTGCATTGCACTGATATAAAGCTTTAAATTGTATTGATGTGAAGGGTTTGGAGTGTAAAGGTTTGGATTGTAGTTATTGTCGTCGATATTGTGGCTTGCTGTATGTAGAGTGAGTGAGAGTTGGCTGTATCATGGAGTAGGTCAATATGATGCTTATTTGGATTTACTAGTATGTGATGTTTGTTAAAGCTGGTATTAAGATTAGAGGTTAGAGTGATGTTATCAGTAGTTGTGATGCTTATATCGCTATAGGGATTAATGTGGGGATTGTGTTAAAGTTTAAGTATGAGTTGATTGTTTTGTAGTTGGGATTGTTGTTTTGGTTGTAATATTGCTGAGGTACGTAATCTACATAAAAGAGGATAAAGTCTGTATAGTTTGAGTTCGATTATGAGGTTAATAACGATATAAGTGGTGAATATTGAGATTTAGATGTTTAGAATGAAGAGAGAAAGAGGGATGTAGAGGATTAAAAAGGATGTTGGTGAAGATTTGTATGCTTTAAATGAAATTAAAAGAGATGATATGTGAATTGGTATAGGAAGTGAATTGGGTGAATTTAGACATATGATTAAACTGTATGTGTGGAGGGAAATATTTTTAAAAAGTTGTTAAATGTGACAGATGCCAAATTTACCAGAAATAAGCCAACCCAATCAAAAGATCCCACTGTGTAATCATGTCATTTGATTGGCAAATGTGATTGGTTACCAAGAAATAATAAAATGCCAAGCAAGCGGCAACGTACCGCAAGTCCATCGAAATCGTCCAAGAAACAAGCAAAAGAATATGATTTAGGAGCAGAAATGAAGTTTAAATGTTTTCGCAATCTATTGAAAGAGTTACCATCAGATTCACATCAATTGCTTTTAGACGATTGTAAAACTTGTTTTACGTGCCGTGAAGTTGAAGATGGTGAAAATTACAGTCTTGGATCTACTTTCTTTGTACGTGCTAATGAAGAAGCTTCATGTGGCATGGAAGCTATTGCAAAAAAGATTTTTGAATTGCATACAGCAAGTATGACTTATGATGCAGCAAATTCTGGTGCTGAATGGTGGACGCAACATATTGATCATCGTGATAACATTGGATTTCATTGGGATCGAGATTATGGCATGGAAGAAGATCAAGAACTTCATGTACATCCATTGGTTGGCACTGTCACGTATTTGTGTGTAAATGCTGGCCCAACAGTAATTCTTGATAAAAAAGGAACTTTTGAATATGGTTCTTCCATTGAAGGACCATTGACAAAATGCATTATTTCGCGACCGATTGCTGGCAAACATATTACATTTGATGGTGAACTTCTTCATGGAGCACCATCTTCATTGGCATTTCCAGAAGTTGATGAAGAAGCTGAAGGTCTTCGAGTAACATTTTTAGTCAATGTATGGGTGAACCATATTCCCATTCAATCAGAACGTATTAATGCTGATATTGCTAAAACACTCAAGCTTACTGCAAATGCTGCTGAATCATTAAATCTATGCACAAATGATACTGAAAAAGCTATTGTTGAGACGTATCCTGATAATGTTAAAACTAAATTGCATCGATGGGGAATTACAAGTGCTGAAGATGATTTTAGCATTCAAGTTACGCTACCAGTCGAGCTTCATGGTGCAAAAGTTGGGTCTTCGGTAGATTGTCTTCTTATCAAAGACTCTAGCATTGTTGTTGGTACTCTATCTGAATCTGATGACGACGATGAAGAAGAAACTGGTGATGATGAAGAAGCTGGTGATGATAGCAATGAAGAATAGATGATGGAGTAGATGAACCTCATAGTTTTGTTTCAGAGCATTTTGTATTGATAAAAATATATCATTTTTTCTTGGCAAATTATAACATGGTTAATACCTTTTCTGGTGCAATCTGTGTATTCTCTTGCATACTTTCTTCTTTAATCATAGCAAAGCAACTCAATGCTTCCCAACCTTCTTTCATCAATCGTTGTGTGGTAGCTTCTGCACTTTGAGCCAATTTTGTCTCCAACGCACAATTCTCCATTTTCACAGCTTGGATTTGCTTTCGAAGCTCTTCTTCTCGTTGTTTAATCTTTGTTTCTTCGTGGGCTGGAATCAATTCTATCGCTTGTGTCTCCAACGAGCCAAGTAGAATGGCAGCACAATTATTGTGATTGTTTTTTGCTCGTTCAAAGGCGAGTTCCCGTCGAATGCTGAGCTGCTGGGCTTCTTCTTCCGTCAATTGAAGCTTAGGAACTGCAGCATTGAGCGTTGCTGGACTCGGTAGACACACAGCTCGAGGTAGTGGCACAAGCACGGCGTCCAGTGTTTCCATGGTTTAATACAGTGTTTGGATCCAGTAAATTTTTTCGACGGCCATGGCAGCACCGCTAAGCTTTACGGAAGCTGTTGTTCGAAGCTACAGCATTGCTCGCGTGTTTCCTGGCGATGTAAGAGGTGCTAACGATAGAGAATCTCATGTAGATGAGGCTAGGAGGATGCATTAATGACTGCAATTGATTTTCATCGCTCAGGCAATGTTTGTGTCACGGCTCGCAGTGATGGAACAATCAATGCAATCAATTGCATTAGTGGCACGTAATATATCTATTGCTAAAGACTTGTTTTCAACATGTTGTAGCTCGTTCAAGTCAATTTTAACCAAGAAATACGGCGTTGAGCTATTACGAACAACACATCATCCAGATTGTTTGATTTGGTCTTCTCAAAATGACTCAAATGATCGTAAAAAGTTGATCATTGCACTGATTTATGGTGCAAATAGATTCTATTCGGTATCATTCTCTCTTTGATAACAAATTCCTACGATTTTTCTCGGGCCACACTGCCAAGTAATTATATATCCTTGATGACATAGAGTAATTTCGATATAGGGTTACTTCATTAATGATGCATCCTACTGCTGATGAGTTTTTAACAACTTCTCTTGATGGTACCTTTCGAATATGGGATATTCGTAGTCCAGAATCTCGGGTTTACTACTCTGCATTATTTGCAACTAAAGTTGTCTTAGGGAGAACTCAAATGTGGTGAAGCTGGACGAACTCTCTGTGCTGCTTACGACACGGATGGTCTTGTATTTGGTGTATATACTGGTGATGGTATTGTTCGCATGTACGACGCTCGAAACTTTACCGATGTACAATCATAATATTTCCAAGCATCATCTAAACTCCAATTTAGGGTCCATTTGCTAAATTTCCTCTCAATGATGAAACAATTACAGTAGCACTTCGTCCTATTCTTCAACAGCGAAAGTTTAGTGGCAAACTCGATGTCCTTTCATTGAATTTCAGTCCTGATCAACAACACTTATTATTAAGCACTAACGCTGGTTTGCTCATCCAACTTGATGCATTCGAAGGCAAATTGGTACAATTCAAATGCAATCGACAACGTATTCATCAAATCATGATAGAAACGTATTTTTGCCAGCCATCCTAATGCTAATGGTACCAAACTTGGAGTGAGCTATTCACCCGATGGCAAATTTATTGCGTGTGGTACAAATATTAGCAACATTTTCACTTGTTAACAATGAATTAGGGGCTGATGATGGATCAATTTGCATGTATGATGCTAATTCTGGTGCTATGGTTGGAACTCCATTAAAAGGACATGTTGGTCAAGTCTTTGACTTGCAATGGAATCCACAACGTCATCTTCTTGGAAGTGTTCATGCCAATACACTTTTCTGGCAGCCCAATATGTAAAAGAGCATGTTAACTTAGCAAACTTAACAAATAATGGTCAACATGCAAACTTTACAATATCCTCTAAAAAGTTATATTGTTGTATTTCAGTTTAATTCAGTCGGGATGAATTCGTCAACCACGCCATACCCCGAGTCATATCAGACGCTCTTGAACCATGATTCCCAGCGCGTAGTTTCTGTAGTAAAGGTTGTCTTTCTTGGGCTATCAGGAGCTGCATTTGGTGTCTTTCTCCTGATTCTTTACGGCCTCTTTTTCAAACGTCCAACGTGGTGGTATGAATTTCTCGTTCGATGGCTTGGCATTACGAATCCTGAAACATCGACATCCGTGCTCTTTGAACACACAAATGCGGTAGCTGTACGTCGTCGAGCAAGTACTAACCCTCTAAGCATGTCCCTCGTTGAATGGAGGCAACATCTCGAACAGAATCATCCAACACCATTGAATGGCAAAGAACTTGTGCCTCCATACTACCCTGTTGATCGACCAGCTACAACACTCACTGCGGAATCTACGACAACAAGCGAGGATCCTCTGCATGATCGACATTCAATTACATCTTCTTTTAGCCACCAACCTGAAGTTGCTTCCAACGACCGTAGTCACGAAGCAACGATGCATGCAGTATAATACGCCATCGAGATCCTATTTATTTCTCATTGTAGTAAAGATAGAGCTTTTTATTCTACCTTAAAGTAAAAAAGTTGGTGTTATGAATATAAACTATTGACTATTGGAAAAAGATAAATTTCATGGTGAAATACTTGTAAAGGTCAAATTCCTGTATGAATTTGTGGATAATATTAAACCTTTACCGATAACGTAGCATGATTACTCTAATAAGATACGTATTGGAGTAAAAAATGCAATCAGAGAGTAAAGAATTCGTGCTTTATTAAACACTTTGATCTTTTGTCCCTCTATAGGAACAAATACGAAGCTTATTCTGGGATCAGATTGAACTGAAATCATGAGAATTTAAAATGTTTGTCTTGATATCAACAAAATCCATACTCGATTCTGGTGGCATCGTGAGCTCATTCACTATAATACATGTTTATAGATCAAATAACTTTGTTTTAGTATACAATATTGCCATTGACTTGCTCAACTTGATACAAAATCAAACTTTTTTCATTGCTTTCTACATTAATATAGTTGGGAAAACATCTTGGCCTAATGATGTGTTTATTTCAACAAATTTATCACAGTATTCATTTCAATTATTAATCAAAAACTCGTTAATTCTCCATGTACAAGGGGACTTTGATAGATATATTGATAGACTCAGTATTTAAGTTTAACGCATACGTTAAACTTAAATACCAAGTCTTGTCAAATGACTCATTTGACAAGTGACTTGATCATGGAAAGATCGCATGTTGTGTGGTGGCTACTGTTAATGACATCAGCTTTGGCTGTACAAGTCCCATTAGAATTCCCAGAGCATGATCCTGTCACTGCAATGCAAGGGCTTGTATCGAGACGCTTTGGCCTTAACTACGTGTACCAGGTATGAAATTAATCAACAAAAATATGAAAATGTGTCATAGTTTTCCTTCGAAACAATCCCTCCAAGTGAGACTGGAAATGATGTAGCTATAGTTGAAATGAAAGATGATTTAATTCGTATTGCTGGATCAAGTGCTACAGCTATGGGCTATGCTTTACACACTTATCTAAAAGATGTCGTTCGTACTCAAGTCAATTGGGATAACCATGCTTTAAAGCTTCCACCAGTACTACCACCAGTGCCAAAACCTTTTTCAATTGCTAAAGCAACCAAGTACACTTATTACCTGAATATTTGTACACATTCATATTCGATGTGGACTTGGGATTGGACTCAATGGGAAACACATATTGACTGGATGGTGCTTAATGGAATCAACATGCCCCTTGCTATCACAGGACAAGAAAAAACATGGCAAAAGACTTTTGAATATTACAATGTTAGTAAAAGTGGGCTTGAAAGGTTTTTTGGTGGTGCTGCGTTTTTGGCTTGGGAAAGAATGGGCAATATTCGTGGTGATTGGAGTCCTTTAGGCAGACTTCCACAGCATTTTATTGATAGACAACATGAACTTCAATTACAATTGCTTGAGAGATATCGTGAATTTGGAATGCTGCCAGCCCTACCTGCTTTTGCTGGCCATGTCCCTGAAGAAATGCATGTTCTCTTTCCTAATGCAAGTATGCGAAAGTCGGATCAATGGGCTGGTTTTGATCTAAATTACACTTGTGTCTATATGCTTGACCCCACTGACCCACTATATCTCGAAGTTGGCAAGAAATTTTTGACAATTCAAAGGGAATTATATGGTGGCTATACATCATCGTTGTATTCTACTGATACATACAATGAGCTTAAACCACACACATCAGATCATGAATACTTACGTGCATCATCCAAGGCTGTCATTGACTCGATGATTGCTGCAGATAAAAAAGCAGTTTGGATTATGCAAGCTTGGCTGTTCATTTCAATGCGGGATTATTGGACTCAAGATAAAATTGAAGCTTATCTAAGTGGTGTACCAAATGATCGTATGATCATTTTGGATCTCTATAGGTTGTCATTTTTATTCAATTCCCTGACTAATTATCTACATATTGTAGTGAAGAAAGTCCTTATTGGGCTCAAACATCCAACTACTATGGCAAACCATGGATATATTGTGTGCTTCATACCTTTGGTGGTAATTTGGGCATGCATGGCAATCTTCCTCGACTTTCTCATGAGCCACTTGAGGCTTTAGCCAAAAGTGACGGGAGAATGATCGGTATGGGCTTGACAATGGAAGGCATTTTTCAAAACTATATTGTCTACGATTTTAGTCTTGAAATGAATTGGCAATCTCAACCACGTGATGTAGCAAAGTATGTGGAACGTTATGCTCAAAGCCGATATCATATTCAAAATGATGAAATTGTCCAGAAAGGCTGGAAAGACTTAATTGCTGCTGTTTACAGTGGGGATGATAAAAGAAATAGTCTTATGACATTTCGCCCAAATATGCAAATGCTTAGCTCTATTCTTGATCTTCCTATTGGAAATGTATCTCTCGGTAAGACAGCAACCAAATCTGTACATAGTCCTTGGTTATCGTTCCTCAAAGCAGCAGCAGCATCACCACGTCTTGCAAGCACGGACAGCTTCCTTCATGATCTCGTGGATATTGTTCGTCAAGGCTTAAGTGATTTGATGAGTGCCTACTATCATGAATTTATGGTTCTCTATTCAACCCCAGCTACAACCACTCCAACTTTACTACGATCCAAGGCAGATCAAATTCTTGATCTTATTAAAGATTGTGACCGAATCCTTGCATCACACAATGACTATCTCTTGGGTCGATGGATTGCAGACGCAAAACGTTGGCAGCATGGTGATGATGTTTCCTATTTCGAATTTGAAGCCCGCATTCAAATTACAAAATGGAGTGTTCGTGATAATTTTAACGACTATGCACGAAAAGAATGGGCAGGTGTCATGGGTGATTATTATCATGGGCGATGGAAAATCTTTCTTGATGGTGTAGTTTCCGCATTCAGTAAAAAGACTCCTGTGGACATGAACACCATCACAGATGCAATTCGAACTTTTGAACTGGGTTGGATCAAACAAACCAAAACTTACCCTGTTGAAGGCACTGGAGATGCTGTAGCTCTATCCAAGGAGTTGTATGAGAAATACAAGCCCAAGATGCCACAACCAAGTGGTGTATGGTCTCAAGATCTAGTTTCCTTAACATGGTTTGCGTAAAACGTAATTTTTCATCCCTAAAAGTATCTATAATGGGTAAACTTGTTTTCAACGAAAGGCAAGTTGGCAATGGATTCTGGTTCAATATAATTGCAGTATACTCAGCATAGCTGTATAAATCTGAAATCTATCACTCATTTCATCCGAGAAAAGCAAATTTTCCACTCGCAACACACTCCTATCATTTCGATCCTTTCGTTAAATCTATTGCTTATATATGAAGTAAAGAAAAGCACAAAATTGTCGACATAGACAAGACCAGTCAAAAGGGCAAAGTGCAGTACAATAACGTTGAATTTGCCGTTTTTTCAAGACAAAGTGCCTTTTGAAAGCTTAGTTTTCTACTGTATTTTCCTCACACATACGTATTTCTAATGCGAACGTAATGCTATTAAAGTTCCCGCCACGTGGGATGGTTCAAACGTACAGTATACACCACTCATGATTGGCGCGACTGTCTTTACCCCATCTATGCAAACGAGGTAAAATGGATGCCGACCTGCTTAATAGCTTGGCTGCAGCACCGTGCGTGTATTGTGCTCGTTATGGTTCATATTCAAGTGCTGTGCAAGTGGCTGGGGTCAATGGTGTTATCTCATGGCCTCTACAGAGTGATAAAGTAACGCAACTATCGCAATCGTACAAGAAAGGAATTATTTCAGCAACAGAGCTTGAATTTCAAGACCCATTGTATGATAATGAAGATTTAAGCGTTATGATGGATATTATCAATCGGGATATGGTCCCTGAAGGAGACTTTCGAGTTGAGTTTTCCCATTTGATGGTAGAATCGCAAGAGTTAAATCCATCATGGTTGCCTCAACAATGTCCCGTGGGATGTTTTGCAACGTTAATGCTCTTCTTACCGTCAAGTACTACGGGAGAAAAATGCCTACTCAAGTATAAAGAGTATATGCAGCAAGTCACACCAAAAGATTTTACATGCCTTGCTTTTTATAATTCGATTACAATTGAACGTGAACCGATTGTACAAGGATATCGATCAGCGTTGGTATATCACGTTATTTACAATTATCCCGTGCATTGCCGAAGGGATACACCACCACAACGAACACCACTTTGTAAAATGCTACCAACACAAGCAATGAAAACAAAACAAGCAGTAACAATGCTTGCAATCGAATGCAAAGGGCATTACACAACTCATGATACTTTGATTGACCCAGACAATGCACTTGCTCAAGCACTAGTTACGTCCAAATTGTTTGATGTAGCTCTTGTTACAGCATCAATGCACACACAAGACAATGAATTAGTCATACAAAAAGTTAATTTGTTTCCTCTATGTGGTACACCAGATATTGTATCTGCAGCAATTATTGGAAAACCTTTGCTTGATTTTATAAATGGCTCTCCACTTAGCAGAGAAGGAGAACCTACGGTGCCTTTGGAATATATAGTTATGTGGCCTAAACGCCATCGCATCCGATTTTTGGGATTTCAACAAGCTATGAAAGTGCTACGGAATTGGAAATTGTATCAAGAATATGCTGGTTATACATCACTATCAGAGCTTTCTACGGCAACAATGGACATGCTGAATAGCGATTGTAATCGACTACATTATGGCACTGATACTCCTGATGTAGCTGCGTTTGCATCATTTTTACTTGACCTTGATGATTTTACATTGATAGCTACATTTATGTCTGACTACTTGCTACTTCGACGTCATGGCAATGAATTTCAAGCTTTAGTATTTTGGACTCAAAAAATACTAATGCGATATGGTTGGGAAAAGCTCTGGTTGCCAACTCGATCATTCTTAAAAAGACATGGGGACGATATTGAAACATTGGATTTAGCTTTTGAACTACTTCGAAGCATTGCTCTGGGTGATTCACTTCAACCTACATTACGCCAACCTTTTATTGTTGAGTATTACGTACGCTCTTTGGCACTTTTAACATGGGCAATTCCCGAGTTGCCTCAAACACCTTCATTTGATTGTGATGAAGGAAATATTTTCTACAATGGTTTGTTGATTGAACAAGCCATAGCAATGAGCATTGGGGATACATTTATAGGATCATTTTTTGCACGAAGGCTTCCAGGAAGCTTGATTGTTCATATCAACTCTTTTTTGTACCCAACAACGCTACGAGATGCAGTTAATAGCCAGCCCGAAATTTTTCAACCTGGAAGCGCTATTGCTAGAGGAATGTGCTCGTATTTAAGTATCTGTCCAACAACGCGTGGTGTACAAGATTACTTGGGTGATATTTGGAAAGCACCTCGAATGAATCTTCGATCGGTTGATATGGTGGCTATTTTGTGTTTAGCTCATGGCACCCCACATTTTGATGTAATACTACAAGATATGTTAGCCCAAGAAGACAGTCGAGTAATTGATGGTGTCCATGAATTGTGCAAAAAGTCTAAAGAGTGGATTATGGATATATCTAATGTGCTACATGACAGTGTGCTAGCTGCAATTAATCGGCTACTACACCTGCCACCCGACACCGGTAGATTTCCTTTTGAACGCCAATATACTTTACAAGCAAGCTACATTTTTGAGTACTTAAACCGTCCAGGTTCACTTGGTTTATTGCAAGACTGGGTTTTATGGCGATTCCAGCAATTGGAAGCTCCATTGGCATTTGTCTGGTGTGTTGTGGTACCTCTGTATGATAAACTCCAAGATATTGAAATGCAATTGCCTTTGGCCCGAGCAGCAGTGACTGTATTGGAACACCACGTACAAACTATTAAGCTACCAGCAAAGACAAATTGGACGCTGAATACAATCAAATTAAATGGTGATTGCCAACAATGTCAACCAGTCCAAGTTTTTCTGAATGATCCAAATCAAGGGTACAAGAAATTAAAATCGAATGAGCAATGCATCCACTTGATTGATTATCTTTGGGAACGACACAAGGGTCTTTCAATGCGAACTGATAGTCAAGGTTGTATGATTCTCATCAAAAAATGTGGTGAAGCATATCAAGCATTTGAAGAAATGAAAGATGCACTAGCTCGACTCCAAGCCACTCTGTCAACATCAGAACCACCTCCTAAACGACGACGTCCATCCAGTGCCATGCCAATTCAGTTCTAACTTACCAAGCATTATCTTGTACATTAAAAAAATCTACATCATCAATGATATATGCTTTGAAATATCAGATCCCCTCTAATATCAGTATACATAGTAGATATTCAAACTACAAATTATCGATCTCAACAATGGTTGGGATTAGGCTAAAACTGCTCAAAACTATCAAAAACTTGCATGTGAATGCTTCGCAGCCAACGAATTCAATTTCTTTGATGAGCTCTATTTTACTGAGGTTTCTATGTAGCTCAAAGCAAATGCTACAAACTCACCATTTGGATCGGTTAGTGGATGCATATCACGCTTATATAAATTCGTATCATCTGCATGATAACTTTAAATTACTCTTTATTCATTCTTTTAAAACCTTGATTTCTTTAATTACTTGAACTGCAAATACACCACCAAATTCAAGCTACTTGGCATCCAAGTATTTCCCTATTATATTTCATTATCTTCCAAAAGAGTTTTCATACATTGTTAACCGTGCTATTTTAAGTGTATCAATTGTATTCAGTAATCCAAGAACGCTATCACCTAAATTCTCTACCATTCACCTTATCACAAACAGCTTAAATATTTTAACAATAAATATCATAAGATCTGTACTCATGTTGTACTTTAATATGTACCCCATTCATGCATCCCTCCGTCGCATAACATGGTAAATATTGTCATTAGGATGATGCCCAAAAAGTATTTCTTGTAAACACAAAGCATTTGATTGTTGATTTAATTGATCATTTGTGTCATTTTTCATTTTGCCAAATTGTCCACACATCGAATAAAAAAATCAAATAATTTCGACCAAAGTTAAAAGTCAAGTTGAAGATGGGATTTTACACTACAATGTAATGAAAGAAGGGGCTGGTGTCGAGTGCAATGGGTGAATTTGAATCAAATCCGATCCCAATTATTCATGGTAAGTATTGTCATAAATTGACAAGCAAATGGTAAATATTGTCAAATTTAGATTCGTTCCTCTGCCAGTCGCCAGCAGTGAGGATGATACAGGAAGTGATAGGAAATTATCCCACTGCAATTTTGATTCCTTTCAATTAAATTACTTTGGAATTTACCATGCAACGAGCACTACCAACCTTCTCCCGTCGTGCTAATGCCTATGTGCGTCAATATTCTACTCAATGGAGATCGTTTAGTGCAATGAATCCTGCTGTAATGACCAATGATTTAACCTCGATTACAATTCAAGTTGATAATAATCCTGGCTCCTTGAGACCTGTGCTTGAAATGTTTGCCAAACACCAAGTGAATCTAACACATATCACATCGCAACCTTCAAAGATCATTGAGCCTAATCAAGACTTTTCCATTTCAATTGATTTCCAAGGAAAACCTGGTGTTGCTGCTGTTGATAACCTTTTGTTGGAATTGGAAGCTCATTGTGCATCATTAAAAGTTGCTGAAGAAAAAGCTGGTATTGCTATTTGATCTTTTGAACTTTGATCTTATGATTATATTAGTGCCATGGTTCCCACTACACATTAGTGATCTCAACATTTCTGCTCGCCACACTCTCCAAGCTGGTACTGATATTGATGCTGACCATCCTGGCTTTAATGTACATTTTTATTCATCTTAAATATTCTTATCAAATGAATAGGATCTTGAATATCGTGCTCGTCGTAATGAATTGAGTGACATTGCTGCCAACTACAATCAAGGCCAACCTTTGCCACACATTAACTACTCAGATTTAGAAGTACTAAATGTCTATCTGAATCATTTGCTCATTGAATGAATTAGACTCAAACTTGGGGTGCTGTCTATAACAATATTAAAGACACATGGGCAAAATATGCTTGTGATGAATTTAACACTGCTCTTCCAATGCTTGAACGTGAATGCGGCTACAGTCCTACTAATATTCCTCAAGCTCAAGATATTTCCAACTTTTTAAAATCCCGCACTGGTATGTTCTCTAGTACCTTTCATAGCTAAATTTTTGCTTAGGCTTTGTGATTCATCCTGTCACTGGTTACCTCTCACCTCGTGATTTCCTCAATGGTTTGGCATTCCGAGTGTTCTTCTGTACACAATATATTCGCCATCATTCGCAACCATTGTACACTCCTGAGCCAGATATTTGCCATGAACTTATGGGTCATGTGCCAATGTTTGCTGATCAAGATTTTGCTGATTTCTCCCATGAAATTGGTCTTGCATCACTTGGTGTATCTGATGAAGAAATTGAACGACTTGCTGCTTGCTACATCTTCTCGGTTGAGTTTGGTATTTACATGCAAAATGGTGAAAAGAAGGTGTGCAAACTCGAAGCTTTTTGATTATTAAAAATATTTGTAGGCTTTTGGTGCCGGTATGCTTTCTAGCTTTGGTGAATTGGAATATGCATGCTCCCCAGTTCGCCCTGCTGGTGGTACTATGGACTGGCCTGAATACCGTCCTTGGGATCCATTCCATGCTTGCAAACAAAAGTACCCTGTGACCACCTACCAACCAGTTTATTATGTCGCTGAAAGCTTGGTAAACTTTATTGTTCATTTGTGAAAGTAGTTCTAATGATCATGCATAGAGCCACGCCAAAGAAAAAATGCGTGAATTTACTCGTGAAATGAAGAAACCATTCCATGCAACATACAACCCAACAACTCAAACTATCTCTGTTGATCGCGCTATTACCATCAAGGAACGTGAACAAAAGTAAATGTTTAATTATGAATAACTGCGTACACTTTAATATACTGTTTGATTTACAAACGATGAGTGCAAGTCATAGCAAGTTTTTTGGGTTTGACGGTGACACCAGTAATGCAAGGATCAGTATTTGCTGTCGAGTGAAGCTTGAAAGAATATTTTGGCAATATAGTTGCCAAGACAACCTGGATTTCAGCAAAAGAAAATCGATACCCAATGCACTGCTTTGGACCTAGACAAAGTATCATTAATATTGATAATGACTAAAACTATACCAATGGAAAATGGAAAGTAAATGTAGGTTAATGGTCGTCCTTGGCGTAAATCTGCATCTGCAAGGTTGACTTGAGAGCCTTCAATAAAGCGCTCTATCATGAAATTGAGCTTCATATTGAAAAGTGGATAAACCTGGAATAAATTTATCAGGTTCAGTCCAGTAGTTAGGATTGCGATTGCAAGCAGCTATGCTGACATATATTTGAACCCCCTATTAATTACAATAAACTCAAGGTAAATTGTATTTTTGTGACCTTGGGTACAAATACTTGTTTGCCATCAGCCATAGGAAGGTAGTCATCACGTGTTGTTTGGCGAGACATCAATGTCATGACTGCAGGATGCACTCTCATTGTTTCATATATGACAGCAGTGAGGTATTTGAGCTTGGATACTGATTCCCAAGTAATTTCAGTCACTGTCTTCAGTTCATCAACAATTTTTTGTTCAATATCAGGATTCTTTGCAAGCACTGTGAACAACCAACATATTTGACTACTTGTTGTCTATTGTACGAATCAATAGAAAGCATTAAAGTTATACAACGTACCTCATGACCAGCAAAAAGAAAAGTTAAAACATGAGTCTTAGCATGTTCTGGTGTTACTTTAATGTCACCACTATCAAGCATTAAATCCAAGAGATCACGTGCAGTTGATGGTGGAGCTTTCAGTTTACGAGCAATTACATCATCAACTACTTTATACAAAATTTTCTTTGCTTCCCGGCGCTTTTTAAAAAAAGGCAATGGCAACTTTTCAAAGCCAGGGACAAATGCCAATCCAAATGTTATAATGAATTGAGGTATCATGTTTAACATGTCATAAGCTTCAAGGATGTCTTTACTGAAGCCATTTTGGGAATTAAAATTGTGTCCAAAAGCTGCCATACCAATAATGTCAAATGAGAGTTTAGTGACCACTACAAAGTACACAAATTATTTTGAACAATAAATACCATTGACTTACTATCATGCATATCAATCACTGAGGATGTATTAGCAATTGATTCTAAGCACTTGGCAAATACATCAGCATTTAGTTTAAACACATCCACAAATGCTCTAAGTTTGGCAGATGCAAAATGAGGATTAAAAAGTTTTCTTTGGGATGCATGAAGTGGATCTTCAGAGCTTAATAAACCAAAGCCATCAGTAAACGATTCAAGAACTTTGCGAGAGAGAATATGACGTGGATAGTGTTTTGCGTTTGTCACCAGCACATATTTTAGAGCATCAGGATCTGCAAGTGTCAACTATTTTGCTTCTAAATATCAATTTTTCAATTGTAAAGCTACCCGTTCGACTCCAAGAATACGGCAATGATAAGCTTGCCCATACTGCTTTAACCATTGTAAATGTACACTAGGAAATGGATTATTTTCATCCCAGTCGAACACAGACAACTCATTCCTATGTACAATATAAAAATGAATATGAAAATGTGATTTACGCGTTGCCAGTAATTATACTTGGTGGTGGACCAGGAAGAGCATTTAATGGATTAAACAATGGAGCAATTACTAATATGTACACAAAAAATGACACAATAGCAAAACAAGCAACACCAAATACTGGAAGAACAGCAGTAGCGTACCCCAAATCAATCATTTTAAAATATGATTTCTGGGTACCTGACGACAGGACGATCAGAGGTTGATTTGAGCTTCCATTATCATGTTGTATACGTATTCTTCTTAATGAGCTTTATCCTTGGACATATTTAACAGAATGTGATATTAAAGCTTTTTCAAATTAAAGTAATTGTATTTTACATGAATCTACTTAGAGTGGGTAAATAGTTTCCTGTTGATACCTTTAGATAAGTAGGAGAACAACTTTTGCTTGGGATTGTTAGATTTAAAATGTCAATGAGTGAATGAATTTACATTTAACAAAACAAATATTTAGGAATTCTAGTTCTTTGCCCTCTACTTTACAGTGTTTTTTGCTTAAGGCAAATAAGGAGGAGCAAAAGCAATAATACATTAGTTGATATCAATAAATAAAGTTAAACCATAAATATTACGAGATTACTTTGCCATGGACGCTTCCATATTTTACACAATTGCGAACTCTGAATCATACTTGTTTCCTTTGCTAATTGTGCGATTTGGTGACCAGAGTACAGTTTTGAAGCTTTTAGCAATGCAAACGCTTCCGATGATGTGTATTGCTTCATTTCATGAGTATGTTGAGCAGATTTTCGTGTTTTCTTAATGATGAACACACAACATGTTAATAGAAAGTACGTTGTCAACTTTCAAAATTGATTCATTTTATAGTCAAAAGAAATCATGCCCTGAATAGAAATTAGGAAATTTACTTTGTAGTCAATTAGTTATCCAATCTCGATGTTTTTACAACGTCCTCTCGTACTCTTAATTCAATGTATGTAGTATACTTATCTCGTACTCTTAATTCAGTGTATTTAGTATACTTATCTCGTACTCTTAATTCAGTGTATTTAGTATACTTATTATATGTTAACTATTTTCTTAGTATATAAGTAAGTACTTGTTTCCATTGATATTGATAAAGTTAACCATTATAGCTAGCTTTTTTGTGAAGAATGATTGGACAAAAAGCTCAAGATACTGACTTTCTATTTGTCAAATCTTTGATTTCTTCGATAATGCGTTTTGATTGGCTAAACTAAACATTATTGGCATTTTCCTTCTTCCTGACACATAATGGCACTTCCCGTAGTTCATGAGCTCGAAGAATTGCGTGTAGGAGTCTCAGAGCTCTCAGATTGCGTCTCTTGTCTTCTTCACAGCATTCTATTTACAAGATCACCAGGTCCTGTGCATCCTGCTGATGCTCATTGTCGATTTCGTCCGATCACATATGCATTCGTGCCTGAAGTCAAGAAGCAAGTGGATACTGCTATTTTACAATTCCAACAGAGAAATATGCGCAGACAAACAAATCAACGTTCTAGTGGAACAATCACAGTTGTCTTTTATGAAACTCGTAAAAAGACAGCAATGTTCAATTTTATGGCTACGGAAGATCGCATTGTGTTTGAGAAATGGATTGTACCAATTCGTGTATTAGTACACCCACCAGCTAATCCCGAGGAATATTGTACTCAACTTGAATCACAACTACGACATTGTATGCTTCACATTATTGCGACTGTTCAAAGCGAAACCCAACACATTCCCAATGTTATGTACGACTATGAACTTGTCATAAATGAGTTTTAGCTTATCTTAACCCTGTGCAGATCAATCATTTCTTCTTATAAAACAATATTGCTCATTGCATTATTCTATAGTAATTTGTCTGGTCATATATTAATAAGACATAGGAAATAGAGTTGCAAATTTGTATTTAATATATATCATGAGTGATTTTCAAGTAAACGAGCTACTGTGATACCACAAGTGTGTTCTAAAGGAGGCGTAGCTCGATCACCCATTGCTGTTCGAAGCTATGATAAACGTCAAAAAAGTTAGTGTAATTTACTTACATATTTAATAATTAAGGGATGTACTGGCAACACAGTTTGTGTTTTTAGTCGAGCTGCTTCTGTAAGTTGCAATGGATTCATGTGATTCTATATCGTATTAAGTCCACATATACGCTATAGAAAGCAAACATTATTTTCAATTTCCATGTTTGCACCATTTGTAACCAAGATTCGTGTGAGCTTGAGATGACCATAAAATGCTGCATAATGCAATGGTGCCAATCCTTCCAACTACAAAGTTTAACCAAATTTATGATAAATATAATACCTTATCGTGCAAATCCAACGAAGCTCCAGATTTAATCAATGCCTCGGCAGCATCATCACTACCACTAAAGCAAGCCCAATGCAACGGTGATCGACCAAGCTATCAAATAATTAGATTGTCCAAAAGTATACAACAATACATGATCTGTTTCATCAGGAAATTGCCCTTGATCTAAACACCATCGTATAGAATCAACATCATTTGTTTTCGCTGCTTGTAGCATAAGTGGAAAGGTAGCCACAGTGTCTGTTGCATCGCACGCTACTTTTGAATTCTTTCCTGATAAATATCTATGCGCTTTGTGTGCATCAATGGTGTCTTGTACAAATTGCCGATAAAAAACAACTCCAGGTAAACCCTAATCTAATCATGAAAATTCGTCCATTACAACAACATACGCATAATGTAAGTAGATAAAGTCCTGGTGGAATACATGCAGCAATGAAAAGCACTAGTGGTCTTGACGGAGTAATAAAATATATGCACAAAAGTACTAACCCAGGAACTGTGACACAAAATACTCGTATAATGCGACTTTTAACACAACATAAAAGACAAACAACGACAGATTCCACACGCTCAGCATCTTCAACTGTAGGTGCTTCCTTTTATAAACAATTAAGCAGCATGCAAACATTGTACAAACTTACTTGTGCCATGACGTACCCTCACCTTATTTTAAGAAACTAATTGTTACATATATTGGATTTGAATACCTAAATTTCTAGTGATATCATAAATATTCAATTTAATTCAATATATCGTCAACGTAATGTGACGTTGTGAGCTCAACTTTTTCAATGTTTGTAATTGTTCTAAACTATTGAAGTACTTTCTAGTTTGATGTCCATGAAACCATCATTGACAATATCTTAATGACAAAGATACTTTTATGATTATTTTTCTTGATTGTGGCATGGTCATTGTAGGAAAGTGATAAGTTGACGGAGGTGGACAATGCGAGTGTGGCTACTTGGTGTGCTTTGTGGTGTTCAAGCATCACTGCCTCTACGAGGATGGTCAGGATGGACTACCTATGCTAATTCCTCGCTTGATTGTACTCCATCCAAGCATTGTATCAGCGAAACTTTGTATAACTCCGTGGCTAATGCTTTAATCAATGAAAGCTACAAGTGGTATCACTGGATTGACATAGATGATGGCTGGGTATCAAAGGAACGCGATTCCTCTGGTCGTCTACAGGCAGATGCATTGCGTTTTCCACGTTTGTGATTTAAGATGAACGAGCAAACGTTTGATTATGTTATTGTAGATGGTTTAGACAATTTGGTGTCGTCTGTGCAGAACAAGGGATTTAATCTTGGTGTTGGTATTGAGTTGGGAGCTACAACTTGCATGGGTACCATTCTACTTGTGTGGGTGATGAGTTATCAATTACTATTAGGGCTTCCTGGTTCTGCTGGACATTTAGAACTTGATGTTCAAACGATTGTGGCTGCCAATGTAAGTCGACTTTTAGTGTATGCTTGTTCGATTCCTTCTGCTACATCGAGTTTTTATTTTCAAGTGTCAACACTATGGTCTATTGCACAAAAGTACTCTCCACCACTTCACCTACATTGCATCTTTGACAAGTTTGATTTCAATCAATCTCTGGTTACACCTTTTTGTGATGTTTTACAAACATATAGAGTTATTAAAGATGACTGGGCGGATGTGAAAGACCGAATTAAAATGCTTTTGGCCACACCAAGGAATTATACCTCGTTGTATCCTGGTACGTATTTATCTACAACTATAGATTAATATTTGCAATAGGAGGCTTAGTTGTTGGTGGATATGGCTTAACCCTTGGACAAAGCCGAATTCAGTTGGGCGCTTGGCTTTTGCTGCACTCTTCGTTAATTATCAGCCTTGATCTCGAGAGTATCTCTAATGCTGGTCGATTGCTGCTTCAGCTCCCATTTGTAAAACTACTCGGATCCCATTACTCCACTCCCGTATCCGATCCTGTACATAAATTTGTCAGAACTCGATTTTAACCATTTCCATAGAAAATGATTGCTTCGTATGATAATGGCATTCAAGTATGGCGTCGGCCTTTTACAGAGTTTGTACTGCTATATATTATGCGGTTCGAAGTACATGATCCGCAATATCCAATCGAGATGACTTTTGAACTGAGTGATATGGTGGGAAGAACTTGTGATGAGGCTGTTCTTATCGATGTACTGTGCGATTGCAAACCAAAAGTGATTCAATATCGGTTTAATTTGACAATTGCGCCACTTGATGCTTCACTGATTATGCTTGATTGTGGAACACAACTTTTGCACTATTCTGAACATGAATTACAATAAAGCACAATGTGAAATTTATTTTGCTTACAGATATATCCTAACTTTTTGCACAATCTTTTATCGATGGAAATGCATTCATAATATACAGTGACTGTCTTGATTATCACAATATTAATATGTACACGAACATCAGACTTTTTTACTTTGTGCACTTGGTTGAAATACTCCGTTCAGGTTCCAATCCATGTTTTACACAACTGCGCGAACTCCAAATGACCATAGTTTCCCCTACAAATTGTGCGATTTGGTGACCAGAGTACAATTTAGATGTTTTTAGCAATGAAAACCCTTCCCATAATGTGTATTGCTTCATTGCATAAGTAGGTTGAGCTGATTTTTCGTGGTTCTCAATGATGACACCACGACTTGTTGATGATGTCTTGACATTCCTAATGGAGGTGCTACCGAATTGGCACTGTGCAGCCACCGTAAGTGATATATGCCGTGACTTGACCAAACGTAACTTAATTGATTTTTGTGATTGTGATTTCTTGACTAAAGTCAATTGTTTCGTGGTTTGTTTCTTTTTCAATGATACTTCCACTGGTTTAGTAGATTGTTTTATGTTCGTGTTAAATCACGAAGTTTTAGGATTGATTTGCGTTTATCGTGTTTGGCTTTATTTTCGGTGGTACAAATACTGCTTATCGAATGCAAAGTGATGGTATGATTGTACTTTTTAGTTTTTTGTGGCGCTAGAACGCAAGGAATTTTGGTAAGATGCTTATGGCAGGATGACGTACTCATTTAAAAGTAGAAATTGGAAATGATGTAATGTTCGTTGAGTAGAAAGTACGATGGTAACTTACATAGTTTGTTGATTTTATTAGCAAGATGATACTCTGTAGGCATATTTCGTAAGTTAAACTAGATGAATAAAAATTTCAAATGGATTTGTTTCATGTACTTTTCGTAGCTGTGATCATACAAATTTTTGTGAGTGTTTGGTAGAACATAGAGAAAACTTGATGCAGTATTGTATCGAAATGCTTCGAAAGCTTCAGGTGTCAAGTCGGAGAGAATAAATGCACCACTTCGAACTGTGAGAAAATAATGTAACTAGTAGGTTATACCAGAGCTAAAGATAATTTCGCATGCAAGGGGTTAATTTCTTAATGGAGTCCAAGATAATGGAGTGCTAAAATAATATATATTCATGGAGATTAAGTATCAACCACACCGATTTTGTTATATTTAATTTTGAACGGAGCAAGATCATTCACCATTTCCTACTAGCTTGCTGTGTTGCATAAATCACCATGTCAACCAATTTCGTTCCTCGTTCTACTATTGTTCCTTTTCGTCGAGTTGTACGCAACCGTATTGCATTTGGTGTTAGTATGCTCATGCTTGTTAATATAGCTGCTATGGTATATACCTTTATTGCTTAAACTAATCGTCACTTATGTAGCCTATGAAAGCATACTTTTCAGAACATCCTCCTTGGTCTGTGGCATATCAAAAGTCATTTACCAACTTTACAGACTTCAATATAACGATTTTAAGAGAGTACCAAGATTTATACAGCCATGATAAACTGCCCAAGTCCTCGTCTTATTTTGATGATGGAGACAAAAATACTCAAGTAATGCGTCAAGTGACAGATATGTCTAACCCTATTGATCTAAGAGATTGTACAAATCTATTTCTTGCTGGCAAACCTAGTGCCCTTTTCTATGGCTTGCCAATTCGAGATTTCTTATGTAGTTTTGCTGCTGCGAATCATTCACATAATGACTCAACCTGGAACAATCGAGGGACATGCGTTCAAATTACTTATTTTTCGGCTTCGATTGGATTTCAATGTGTGTGGACAAATCGCGGTAATATGCTCACCAACATTAGCTCACTAAATGATTTTACAATCACTGCCATTCATACAATCAGTGCGAATAAAACTTGGTACACCGTCAAATTTTGCTATCGAATGTGCATTACCATACTTGTTTGTTGTCTAATGTGGACTCGTTACTTTTGTCATTGTGTACATCTTGAAAAGCTTCTCAATACACATGGTCATCGATTTGATGATAAAAGCAAACAAAAAGAACTTTGGCACTATGAAGTAGTTTGGGGCGACCCAACGCCAATTATCTTGATGAACCCTTACGTGTCCTTTGTATTTTTTTTGGATTGTTGGTTTAGTGCTGAGACTATTTCAATTGTAATTCCTAGAGCTTCACAAAGCGATGATATTTACATTATGCTTAGTGCTTTTTTGTACTTATCGCGAACGGTGAATTATTTTTTTTCAAATTTATGTTTATCCTTTGTAGGTTTGGTTTGCATACGCTGCGATGTGTGCCATAGCAAGTAGTTTAAAACGCTTTCACCGCGAGCACAATTTTATTGAAATCGATCCTACAATTATTGCTATTGTTACAACCATTTCTGGTCCCGTGGTGTCATGGACAATGGGCAACGTAGGATTTCTTCTTGAGATCTATTTTTTTCTGTTTGCTTGCGTTGTCCCCTCCGAGAACCAACATGAGAAAATTGAAGGGGGGCCACCTTCCATGCTCTACACCGTAAGCATTGCAGCAATACCAATACTTTATGGTTTTATTGGTGGCTGCTATCGTAAGTTAAAGGTAGATATATGTTCTTACAATCATTAGGAAAACCGAAAAGCAGATTTTTATCAAGCTCACGATTCAATAATATTTGGTACAACGGAGTAAAAACAAAAGTAATGTTCCTTGTCATGAAATTGTTTCAGCCAAAATTACCAAGTATTTTTACTCAATATGGCGGATCAATATATCGATTAAGCACTGCAATTCCTCGCTATAAACAATCACCAACAATTAGTTTTTGTAGCTCAGACTGCTTTATTTATTGCTACTACAAAGGTGAAATGATCGAAACACTTCGGGTTACTTTGCTTGAAAGTCTTGATCGAAATCTCATGTCACCTACATACGCAATTATTGATTCCAAAGACAAGTCCCCGTTTTGTTTCAGTAGCCTACAATTATTTGAAGTTAGTGGTGTATCTGCACCACGAATGCTTCGTTCACGTTATTCGACATCTTGGTGCATCTAATGCAAATGTGGGCTTTGACATCAATCAGCCATGTAATATTGAACCATATCGCGATTAATACCAGATTATAATCACAGATTCATATCTTGTTATTAACAAAAATTGAACTAGTGTCTTACACAACTACAGCTTTATTAGCAGATGGAATAAGTGATTTGATTTATATTATGAAGACAGTGCTTTGAATGAAAATACTCATCGATCTACGCTTTCTAGATATCTTGATAATAGTTCATTAAATGCTAGAGCACATGTACTTAAGGATGAAGAAGCTAGGCTCGACGTTAGGTATAATTGAATAACTGAGCTGAACGTCCTCACACCGAGAAATTAACAGCTTTCCAAGAGTTACATACTCTTTCCTATTGAAGATATATGTATTAAAAAGAACTGATACAATACCAAACAAAATTCACATTGCTAATAGCTCAAGCAACTAAATTCAGCTCCATGACATACTGCCTCAATTTTGAATCGTTCAATACTTGTACCTGAATAACTTTGATATTGAAAGACATGAAATATATCGGGAGGTACCACAAAAATCAAGAAATTATTTTCAAGATCAGGCAGATGTTTTACTACTTCACTCAAACCAATTTAATTGCAGGGAGGTTAATCAGCGCATGTCATTTGGAATAATATTGTTGGTGTAAGTATAGCATCCACTGATGTAAAATTCTGGTCAAGCGGTCTCAAGTAATAAAATTTATCACAAAAATTCCTTATATCACCCATATTTTCAATGATTTCCACATATCTTCCAGGAGAAATTCGACGTATCCATGGTTGTTCCGCTTCATTTTCAAATAATTGTTCACCTTTTGGAAGTACCAAATGGGCATATTTCGTGAATAAAATGCTGCGGATATTAACAAATTCTCTTATGCCTTTCGATGCAATTAAAAACTCACCAAGTTCTTTCATTTTGTCTTGATAATGCTCATAAACTACTTCCCATAAAATATGGAGATGCAAAAATGAGATATTCATTTGTAAAGTTTTCGTTCACTTTATAATGAAGCAGGTGGTGATAGATTCACTGCCTTTTCCTTCAAGTTTCCCAACGCAGTTCAGTAAAGAGTTAAAGTTGATTTGACTAATTATTGTTTCATGCCGATTCTGATGGTAATCAATTTGAGCATATTGCAGATCATATCTTGGAACACCACCCCATTTGTTGAAACGATATCTTGCGGAAGATCACCATATAGTTTTGCATGGCATGAATCAATTTCATCATCAGTCCACAATGGCATATAACAAACAGTGCATAGTTGGACGCTAGAGGTGCTCCATATTGAGGGATCTGGGGGTGCCAGTAAAATTATTCTTGCCTCATAACACTCCGTTTTGATACATCCACAATGTAATACGTTGTTTTTTGGTTGAGAATTGGCATGAATTCATTTCGTGTGCCTTCAATAACAGTATCGCCCGCAAATAAGTAGCACATACCAAGATATGTTTTGCAATATGCTCAAATTGATTACCA